>SJYX01000620.1:266556-357258 GCA_006410675.1 Oreotragus oreotragus | reverse complement strand
TTTTTTTTTTTTTTTGATGTGGACCAATTTTTAAAGTTGTTATTCAATCTGTTACAATATTGCTTTAGTTATACGTTTTGGTTTTTTGGCCATGAGGCATATGGGATCTTAACTCCCCAAACAGGGATCAAACCTGCAATTCCTATATCATAAGGCCAAGCACTGGATGGTCAGGGAAGTCCCTTAATAAACATTTTGAATGGAATTCAACTGTGTCTCTGGATGAAGATCTAAAAGTAGATTGACACATACATGCTGCTATATATAAAATAGATAACTAAGAACCTGCTGTATTGCACAAGGAACTATACTCAATACTCTGTAATGGCCTAGATGGGAAAAGAGTCCAAAAAGAATGGATGTGAGTATATTCATAACTTATTCCCTTTGCTGTACACCTGAAACTCACACAGCATTGTAAATCAACTATACGCCAATAAAAAATAACATGAAAAAGTCAGTTCTCTTAGTCTCTGTATGGACATGAAGGAAAGAGGTAGCCAAGCTCTAAAATTGAACTCCAGGCCCTTCAGTTTCTAAATCAGCTTTGCCAGTCCTCTATCATTTCACAGTTGTTCTCACATATAAATCAACACAAGAATGTTCTTAGTCGCTTAGTCGTATCCCACTCTTTGTGACCCCATGGACAGTAGCCCGCCAGGCTCCTTTGTCCATGGGGATTCTCCAGGCAAGAATACTGGAGTGGGTTGCCATGCCTTCTTCCAGGGGATCTTTGCAACCCAGGGATCGAACCCAGCTCACCTGTACTATAGGAGGATTTTTTACCCTCTGAGACACCACAGAAGCCCAAACACAGGAATACTCAGGTGGACTCCTCCAGATGTGGTATCATTTGGCACCAACGTTCAAATACCTTCTCTCTCATACACACAACACACATACATACACACACACACGCATCATATATATTTTCCAAAAAGCACTAAAATACTGAGTCCTTTGGGGGACATCACCCTGATATTGTGGAAGGCCACGAAGCCTCTCAGGCTGAACTGTAAGTTTTCCAAAGCAATCAAAGAACGAAGGATAGGTACAAAATTTCAGCAAGTTCCACAAGGCAATTCAAAATCAGGCTTTCAGAGGTTCTTTTTGGAAATTGCATTTGCTGTCAGAGTATTTATTAACACGCTCCTTCAATGCAGAAAATCATTCACTAAAAAAACATGAATATATCTGCAAATCCATGTATTAAAAGGATTTCATTATTTCACCTGAAGTTCCCTCTACAAAAAGAAAAACACCTAAATTTTATATACTGTCCAGTGTGTACACTCCTATTATCCCAGGCAACTGTGCCTTTTGGTAATTTTCCTTCGTAGAAAATAATATTTAAATTCTTCAAATACTTCAAGGTTTGGGATTTTGCTTTAAATCAGTCAGAAATTTTGTTTTAAACCAATGCTGATGCCAAATATATCACTGGAAGTTAGGTTATTTATGTCAGGGTGATTTTTTGACAAAAATGTAGAGAAAACAACAATTGTGAAGAAATATGCAGCTGAAATTCTACTTCCATCACTGTGATCAAACCCAAGATGCTATTCTGCCTTTTATGTTTCAGTTATATTTCCATCGATGTGGCCAGGATACCAATGGCATTGTAGTTTCACGAGTCTGTCCTACCTCAAAGTGAAAAGGACTTGGAGGTAGCTAGGACAGAAGGCTGATGGAAGGCCCACCAAAATCTTGCTTTCTCACAGTGGAGTGGTATTCCTAGCTGTAAACTTTACAGAAGAAACAGGAAGATGGATTAGAGACTGATGTCCTGGTCGTAGTGGTGGGTCCTGGTTTCTCGATGGAAGAAACCATCTTCCTGATGGAAGAAGCACTGAGCTGGGAGCCTGGTTTCAGTTACACCCACAACTAACCCCCTTTCCTGCCCCCTACGCTGAAGGGGATGCCAGGAGTGGGCCCTATGGGCGACAAAGTGACCAAAGTGATAGAGAAATACACCAGACTTTGGAATTAAGACTCCAGACCCACTGGGGGCAGAGGTGATTCCTGCCTCGGAGGGAGCCACGGCCAGCAAGAATACACCCCGTGGACAGAGGATGGCCTGGGACATTGTCTAGTAATCTCTGGGTGAGGAGTGCGGGAGGGGGCGTGCGTTGGGTTGTCTTTATCTTCTGTGGTCCCTGTCCTAAAGACCCTGAGAGAGAACGTGGAAGAAAATAAGTGGGCTTTTAAAAATAAGGCTGGATTTCCCTACTGGCCCAGTGATTAAGACTCCAGGCTTTCACTTCAGGGTGTGCTGGTTTGATCCCTGGTCAGAAAACTAAGATCTCACAAGCCACGTGGCATGGCCAAAATGTGATAATAATAATAATAAAGCAAAATAAATAAATAAAAATTAGACCATGTCAACCCTGATAGGCTTTGAGGAAACCAGGGGTGGGAAGCCTCCCGCGTGGGATGTCAGGGGAAAGAATCACAACTCCATGAGAGGGAGAGCCCTTCACCTCCTCAACTTGTCAGTGCTCATCACTCCTGTGAGGAGCAGCAGGCACTGTAAGATGACCGCCTTGTACCTGGAACAGGCCACCCTGACTGTCCACGGTTGCCTAAGCTGACCTGAGAACGCCATCTTGCCATGCTGCAACACATCAAAGTCTGCAAAGAACTGGATTAAAACTCATGCCTGACTCTTCAGCCTGGGTTGATGCACAGGGACGGGCCAACAGAAAGGCAGGGAAAGAACTAGGGTAAACCTGGGACTCTGCAGGTTCCCGGTTCCTGATAACATCCGTCCAGTATCTACCCTCAATCCCTGTGCTCAGACCCTCTCTGTGACCATGGACTCCTTCACGTTCACCCTCACCAGGGCAAGTGGATAAGGGCATCTTTATCTGCCCACAGTGCCGGGTCACAGGAACCAGAGCATTTCCAGCACTAGAATGGCCACTGGCTTCTCCATCCCAGTATTTCACTGTCTGAACGCAAGCTCAGGGAAATTAACTCCACAAAGGACTGTGGCCTGTCTTGCTGACTGATCCAGGCATATATAACAGGTGCTCACAACTCTTGGCTGAATAAAGCTGAATTCTGAAAGGAGTGCCAAGGAATCCCTGTTGACAGCTCAGCATGCTCTCCCCCTCAGTAAAGCACAAAGAATATGGGGGCGGGGGTGGTGGAGGGGGCAGGGAGACCCCAGTGCTGGTCTCCTTTGCTGTCCTCAAGCTGCGGAGCCTCAAATCACATGCCTGCCTTGAACCTCTATCCTCTCATCTGTGAAAGGAGAGGAGCTGACTCCACAGTGTTTCCACCGCTTTTACCTTGAGCCCTAGAGCTCTGCAGACATGCTTCGGCATAGGAGATGCATGGGGAACTCTGCCTTCATCTTCATTTGTTTTATTATGAGACATCCCACAAATTTTTATTTGACTAAAGAATTCCACTGCCGACTTCCCCAGCAGTCCAGCAGTTAAGGTTCCACCTTGCAATAAAGGGGTGTGCAGGACTAACATCCCACATGTCCTGTGGTTTGATGGAAAATTTAAAACAAATTCCTAATGATGTATGGCAAAACCAATACAATATTGTAAAGTAATTAACCTCCAATTGAAATAAATAAATTTATATTTTTTAAAAGGTAAAAAAAATGCTTAACTTTTTTTTTTTTGCTGGTAAGACACTACCACCTGACAATGCTTATAATCCCTTAAATCTGGCTACACTGGCATCTTACGTATCATAGAACACCCCTAAAACCCTTCACTCCCCATGACCCCCCCCCCAGATATTCTGTTCCCACTGCCTGGAATGCCCTTCCCTGGCCTCCCCGTGGCTTCCTCTTTGTTGAACTAATTCCTACTGAAATGTCACTTTCTCAGCAAAGCCCCTGCTGTTCTCAGATGAATCTGAGTCCCTGTTCTTCATTCTCACAGCATCTGTCCTATTTATTAAGAGTACTTTTCACAGTTAAGATGAACTAAATTGGTACCATCTTGGGTCTAATGTCTGTTCTTCTGGTTAGATGATCATTTCCAAGAGGCTGAGGACAGACTGGGTCTGTTTTGTTCACCAACTTTGTTCTCATACAGAGCTGAACTCATACGTCTTACCTGAAAACTGCTTCTTAAAGCATAACAGGAGCCTGGAGGGCTATATAGTCCATGAGGTTGCAGAGTCGGACATGACTGAGCAACTAAGCACAGCATAGCACAGCACAAGACGCTGCATAAAATGTTCAGTAAGAGTTCATTACTGTGGCGTTACCATCCCACATACTAAAGACCCTGGACAAGCCAGGGCGTTCATCCCACTTCCCATACAAAAGGAGAGAAGCCACACCAGCTCTGCCCCAGTCCTGAGGCTCATCCTCTGTCTTGTGTCACATCTCAAGGTCACAGATCACATCACCCTGGGGTGCACCTTCCAGACCTGGGCTATCTAATGTGGTAGCCACTGGCCACATGAAGTGAAATGAAAAATTCAATTCCTCAGTCACACTGATCACCTTTCAAGGGCTCAACAGCTGCGTGTGGCCAAGGGCTACTGTCCTGGGCAGTATACATACAGACCGCTTACCATCATTGCAGAACTTTATTTCTATTATTAATTTTCTTTGGGGTATAGCTGATTTATACTATTGGGGTAGTTTCTGCCGTACAGCACAGTGAATCAGTTACACATAGACACACGTGCTGTGTTGTGTGCTAAGTCTCTTCAGTCGTGTCCAGCTCTTTGTGACCCCATGGACCATAGCCCACCAGGCTCCTCTGTCCATGGGATTCTCCAGGCAAGAATACTGGAGTGGGTTGCCATGCTCTCCTCCAGGGGATCTTCCCAACCCAAGGATCAAACCTGCATCTCTTACATCTCTTGCGTTGGCAGGCGGGTTCTTTACCACTAGTGTTACCATCCACTCTTTTCTAGAGTCTTTTCCCATATAGGTCATTACAGAGCACTGAGTAGAGTTTCTTGTCCTATACAGCAGGTTCTTATCAGTTATCTATATAATATATAGTAGTGTGTATATCTGTCCAGTCAAGGCCATGGTTTTTCCAGTGGTCACATATGGAAGTGAGAGTTGGACTATAAAGAAAGCTGAGTGCCAAAGAATGGATTCTTTTGAACTGTGGTGTGAAGACTCTTGAGAGTCCCTTGGACTGCAAGGAGATCCATCCAGTCCATCCTAAAGGAGATCAGTCCTGGGTGTTCATTGGAAGGACTGATGTTGAAGCTGAAACTCCAATACTTTGGCCACCTGATGAGAAGAGCTGACTCATTGGAAAAGACCCTGATGCTGGGAAAGACTGAGGGCAGGAGGAGAAGGGGACGATGGAGGATGAGATGGTCGGATGGCATCATTGACTCAACGGACATGGGTTTGGGTGGATTCTGGGAGTTGGTGATGGACAAAGAGGCCTGGCGTGCTGCAGTTCATGGGGTTACAAAGAGTTGGACACGACTGAGTGACTGAACTGAACTGAACTGAAGTGTGTATATGTCAATCCACCTGGTATAGCCACTATGGAAAACAGAATGGAGGTTCCTTAAAAAACTAAAAATAGACCTACCATATGATGTAGCAATCCCACTCCTGGGCATATATCCAAAGAAAACCAAAATTTAAAAAGATAAATGGACCCCAGTGTTCACAGCAGCACTAATTACAATAGCCAGAACATGGAAGCAACCTAAGTTCCTATCATCAGAGGAATAGATACACAAAATGTGGAACACTTTCTAGCCAGCACTGTTCTAATGCCTGCTTAGCCTGACACACGCCACATTTCTGGGTTGTCCTGGACCACATAGTCCCCTTTCTGGGTGTTGCCTTCCTTCCTAACACCATACCTGGAACTAGCTCACTGCTCATCTCCTCCAAACGGACAGAGCAATATCCTACATGCTTTCATCTATCAAAAAAACTAACTTCTCTGATCCTTTCGTCTACCCCACAGTTTTTAAATACTGTTTGATTTTTTTCATTATTTTCGCAGTTTTTGCTAACAACTTCCTTCAGACGTTGGCCCTCTCAATGCTGCCCCCCACCTCCCTATTGCTGGACTGCTCCTGGAGGACCTGGCCTCATTCCCTGCGACTCCTAACTCTGGAGTCTGGGCAAAGCCCTGGGTTGGTTCCTAATCATTTCTGTGCTTCTGACACTATGGCTCATTTGCTTCTTTTTAATTTTTATTTATTTATTTTGACTGTGCTGGGTTTTCATTGCTGTGTGGGCTACCCTCTAGTTGCAAGGCGCAGGCTTCTCATTGCAGCAGCTTCTCTTATTGTGGAGCATGGGCACAGGGCATACAAGCTTCAGTAGTTGTAGGCATGTGGGCTCAGTATTTGTGGCTCCCATGCTCTGGAGCATAGATTCAGTAGCTGTGGTCCACAGACGTAGTTGCTCTGAGGCATGTGGGATCTTTCCTGATCAGGGATCAAACCCATGTCTCCTGCATTGGCAGGTGGATTCTTTTTTTTTTTTTTTTAAAAAACTAAAAATAGACCTACCATATGATGTAGCAATCCCACTCCTGGGCATATATCCAAAGAAAACCAAAATTTAAAAAGATAAATGGACCCCAGTGTTCACAGCAGCACTAATTACAATAGCCAGAACATGGAAGCAACCTAAGTGCCTATCATCAGAGGAATAGATACACAAAATGTGGAACACTTTCTAGCCAGCACTGTTCTAATGCCTGCTTAGCCTGACACACGTCACATTTCTGGGTTGTCCTGGACCACATAGTCCCCTTTCTGGGTGTTGCCTTCCTTCCTAACACCATACCTGGAACTAGCTCGCTGCTCATCTCCTCCAAACGGACAGAGCAATATCCTACAAGCTTTCATCTATCAAAAAAACTAACTTCTCTGATCCTTTCGTCTACCCCACAGTTTTTAAATACTGTTTGATTTTTTTCATTATTTTCGCAGTTTTTGCTAACAACTTCCTTCAGACGTTGGCCCTCTCAATGCTGCCCCCCACCTCCCTATTGCTGGACTGCTCCTGGAGGACCTGGCCTCATTCCCTGCGACTCCTAACTCTGGAGTCTGGGCAAAGCCCTGGGTTGGTTCCTAATCATTTCTGTGCTTCTGACACTATGGCTCATTTGCTTCTTTTTAATTTTTATTTATTTATTTTGACTGTGCTGGGTTTTCATTGCTGTGTGGGCTACCCTCTGGTTGCAAGGCGCAGGCTTCTCATTGCAGCAGCTTCTCTTATTGTGGAGCATGGGCACAGGGCATACAAGCTTCAGTAGTTGTAGGCATGTGGGCTCAGTATTTGTGGCTCCCATGCTCTGGAGCATAGATTCAGTAGCTGTGGTCCACAGACGTAGTTGCTCTGAGGCATGTGGGATCTTTCCTGATCAGGGATCAAACCCATGTCTCCTGCATTGGCAGGTGGATTCTTTTTTTTTTTTTTTTAACCACTGAGACACCAAGGAAGTCCCTGGCTCATTTGTTTCTAAAGAAAACTTTATACTGTTGAATCACAGCTCCAATATCTGCATTCATCCCTCACTTTTCATACAAGGCTTGAGAAAAAAATTGCTATAGAGAAAACTTAAGCAAATCTGCTTTCCTGAAATGGACTCTCTTAACTTTGGGCTGACTGCTACTGAGTTCATCATGGATTTGATTATTTTGTGATCATTTCCTCCAAGGCTTCTGTCTGATCTTTCGATTAGAGCTTTAAGGCAGTAAATTCTTTCTCTTCTCTTCCACAACATCACATTAAAAAGGGATTTCTTCCTTCGTTGATTCTCTGATGTTTGTCAATTATCCTCATGCAGCTGCTGGCCTGCATCTGGGCTCCTGCAGGAGCAGACACTGAGACAAAGACTCGGGTTTCCAAGTTACATCACTGGATCCCAGAATAAGAGAAGCCGCTGCAATGAGAAGCCCGAACACTGCACCTGGAGAGTAGCCCCTGCTTGGCAAAACTAGAGGAAAGTCCTACGGAAATACAAAAATACCCAGCACCAAGCCAGGTAAAATTCACAATGTCTAAATAACCAGGGAAAGATCATCAGTGGTGCAAAAGACCAAGAAAAGAGGACCCAAGTTGAAGAGATAAAGCCATCAGTCAACATCAGCCCCAAACTGACACAGATGTTAGGACTGGCAGACAAGGATGTTAAAACAGTTGCTATATCGCATTCCAAAGTTCAAAAAGTTACACAGAGATGAGGAAAATACTAACAAGGGCCAAATTGACCTTCTCTGAATGAAAACGTCTGAGGTGAAAATATACTGGGCAGGCTTAATGGCAGACAACACTTCAGAAGTTGGAGATCTTAAAGATAACAGTAATAGAAACTATCTAAAATAAAACAGAGAATGAAGATATCTCAACATCCCTCTCTCGATAATAATATAACAAGAAGCCAGAAAGTAAGTCAGGAGATAGGAAACAATCCTATCCACCAACTTGGCCTCACTGACACTTATGGATCATGCCACACAACAACAGCAGAAAGCATCTTCTCTGCAAGAGCATACAGCACATTTATCAAAATAAGCCATATTCTGGGCCATAAAACCAGTCTTCTTTAATGCAAAATGAATCAAGTCATACAAAGTTTATTTCCCATCCACAATAGAATTAAATTAAAAATCAACCACAGAAAGATATGTAAAAAATCACCCAATACTTGGAAGCAAAATAATATGTTTCTAAATAAGCCACACGTTAAAGAAGAATGAAAGGAGAAATCTGGAGGCATTTTGAACCCCACAAAAATGAAAACATGTTAAACTTTGTGGAATGTCATAAAGAAGAAACTCTAGCACTATGTATCTATGCTGAAAAATGTTTCAGATCAGTGACTCTGGGGTCCACCTCTAAAAGATTAGGAAATGGACACAACTTCCATACTATTTTTCACTGCTGTCACATCACATAACATTCCCATCAACAGTGCACAAAGGTTCCCTTTTCTCGACATCCTTGACAGCATTTGTTTGTTTGTTTATATCACAGCCACCCTAACAGGTGTGCGCTGATACCTCATTATGGTTTTTATTTGCATTTCCCTGATGATTAGCGATGCTCAGCACCTTTTCATATACCTGCTGGTCATCTGCCTGCCTTTGGAGAAATGTGTATTCTGTTCTCTTGCCTATTTTTTAGCGTTTATTTATTTATAATTTATTTATTTATTTTTGGCTGTGCCGGGTCTTCATTGCTACACGCAGGCTTTCTCTGGTTGTGGGGGGTGGAGGCTACCCTCCAGTTGTGTTGAGCGGGCTTCTCTTCTCGTGGAGCACGGACCCTAGGGCATTTGGGCTTCAGTAGTCGCAGCTCCTGCACTCTAGAGCACAGGCTCAATAGTTGTTGCCCACGGGCTTAGGTGCTCCAAGGTATGCGGGATCTTCCCTGACCACAGATCAAACCCATGTCTCTCCTGTACTGGCAGGTGGAGTCTTAACCACCGGGCCGCCAGGAAAGTCCCTGGCTATTTTTAAAATGAGGTCATTTGTATAGCTTGGTTTTTTGTTTGTTTGTTTGTTTGTTTGTTTCGTTTTATTTTTTGCTTTGTCTTCTTCTTTGGTTGCTATCACATTTAGGAGTTTCCTTTATATTGTGGATATTAACTTTTTCTCAGATATATAGTCACCAAATATTTTCTCCCATTCCACAGACTGCCTTTCCATTTTGTTGATTGGCTGTGCAAAAGCTTTTTAGCTTGTTGTAATCCCCAAAAGAACTACATATGATCCAGCAACCCCACTTCTAAGTGTATATTCAAAGGAACTCAAGTCAGTATCTTGGAGAGATAACTGCATTCCCGTGTTTATTACCACATTATTCTCAATAACCAGAACAAGGAAGCAACCTAAATGTCCACTGAAAGATGAATGGATAAGGAAAATGTGGACATACCATATATGTACGCACAGAGTAAACAATGAAATATTATTCAACCTTGAAAAAGGAAGGAAATCCCACCATGTGTGGCAACTGAATGATACTAAATGGAATAAGCCAACCACAGGACAAGTACCATGTGATACCACTTATATCAAACTCACAGAAGCAGAGAATAGAATCATGGTTGCCCATGGCTCAGGAAGGAGAAAGGGAGGCATTACTCAAAGGGCACAAAGCTTCCATTGTGTAAGATGAATAAGTTCTAGAGATCTACTGTACAGTACACAGTGTAGAGTTAACAGTACTGTACACTAAGAAATTTTCTAACAGGATAAATCTTCTGTTGGGCTCCCTGGTGGCTCAGCTGTAAAGAATCCACCTGCCAATGCAGGAGACTCAGGTTCAATCCCTGGGTTGGGAAGATACCCTGGAGAAGGAAATGGCAACCCACCCACTTCAGTATTCCTGCCTGGGAGATCCCATGGACAGAGAGGCTCCTGGTGGACTACAGTCCATGGAGTCACAAAAAGAGTCAGACATGACTTAGCAACTAAACAACAAAAATAAATCTTATATTAAGTGTTCTTATCACACAAATAATAACGATAAAATAAATAGGGCAGAAGGTGATGGATGTCCTCATGGCATGGATTGTAATAACAGTTTCACAGATGTACCTTGTTTCCCGTGTCATCAAGTTGCATACATTTGATATACACAGCTTTCTGCATGTCCGGAGAAGGCAATGGGACCCCACTCCAGTACTCTTGCCTGGAAAATCCCATGGATGGAGGAGCCTGGTGGACTACAGTCCATGGGGTCGCTAAGAGTCGGACACGACTGAGCTACTTCACTTTCACTTTTCACTTTCATGCATTGGAGAAGGAAATGGCAACCCACTCCAGTGTTCTTGCCTGGAGAATCCCAGGGATGGGGGAGCCTGGCGGGTTGCCGTCTATGGGGTCTCACAGAGTCGGACACGACTAAAGTGACTTAGCAGCAGCAGCTGCATGTCAGTCATACCTCAGTTAGGTGCTTAAAAAAACACAATTAAGTTCAAAGTAAGTAGAAGTTAGAAATAATACAGATCAGAATGATAATGAATTAAATAGAAAATAAACACAGAGAAGAGCAATAGAGAAAGTTGTTGAAACCCAAAATTATTTCTAGAGATTGGCAATAAAATTTACAGATCAGGAATGAGAGGAGTGTCATCAATACAGATTCTATAAACATATTAATAGGACACCAAGTAAAAATTATGAACAACTTGATACCAATATATTGACAACTTAGGTGAAATGAACAAAATCTTTGACAAACAAGCTACTAAAGTTCATTCAAGAAGAAATAGATAACTTTAAGAGTTCTCTATGAAATAAATTGAATATTTAGTTTAAAAATTTAGTATGTATAAAACTCTAAATCCAGAAGATTTCACTAGTAAGTTCTATCAAACACTTAGGAAAGAAATAATATGAAGCCTACACAAACTGTTCCAGCTCCCATACAACTTAATTAACGAGGCCAGTATTCATCTGTTACCTACCAAAACCAGACACAAACATTATAAGCAAAGATAGACTAATATCCCTCATAAATGTAGATGCGAAATTATAAATAAAATTTTAGCAAATTGAACCGCAAAATATGTAAAACAGATAAAATATCATGACCAAGTCAGATGTATCTTAGACTCAAGGTTGGTTTGATGTTCAAAAATCAATTAATGTTAATTCACCATATTAACAAATTAAAACAAGAAATCTTATGATCATCTCAATAGATGCATAAAAAGTACTTGACAAAATCTAATATTATTCTTGATTTAAAAGATAACTCTCAGTTAACTAGGAATACAGGGAAACTTCTTCCATTGATAAATACTATATTGAAAAATCCTATAGTTTACATTTAGTAAATGTTGAANAATCTTATGATCATCTCAATAGATGCATAAAAAGTACTTGACAAAATCTAATATTATTCTTGATTTAAAAGATAACTCTCAGTTAACTAGGAATACAGGGAAACTTCTTCCATTGATAAATACTATATTGAAAAATCCTATAGTTTACATTTAGTAAATGTTGAAAGACTGGAGTGCTTTCAACAAGACAAGGATGGCCACTCTCTCCATTTCTGTTCAATACTACAGAAGCTCTAGCCAGTGCAATAAATCAAGAGGAAAAAAAAAAATCTGTATTTATTGCAGACAACATGATCCTCTATAACAAAAACTAAAATAATACACAAAAAGCTACTAGAATTAATATTTGCTTTAGCAGGCTGAAGGATAATACAAGATCAATATGCAAATATCTATTGAAAGCTTAAATGCTAAAAATGAACAATCAAATCTTGAAATTACAATGAGATACCAAAAATTCAAAAGTTTAAAAAGAAGCATAATTTACAACAGCATAAAGACATGATAAATCTGGGATTAATCTACCAAATGTTGTGCAAAATCTGCACATTGAAAATGACAAAAGATTGCTGAGAGAAATTAAACACCTAAATAAATATACCATCTTCATTTGTTGGAAGACTCATGAGTCTTAAGATGTCAGTTCTCTCCAACTTGACTGTAGATTCAACACAATCCCAATTAAAATCCCAAAAGGGTTTTGAAGAAGAAGAAAAAAATTATAGCACTTAAATGTTAAATTCAGTAGTGAATACATATCAGTTAGGAGTCTTAGAAATTGTATCATAAGCCCAAAGGAAATGATGACTTGTGAGAGAAAAGAAAAGGCTCTAATTCTTGAAATAAGCAGAAAGGAAAGATTTAGGAGAAAGAAGTATAAAATGCCATAAGTATTCGGTAAGGTAGGTTATATTCTTCTAAAGCAATGGTATGAGAAAATGGTGTCGATTTCCTCTGTACGTGAGAAAGAGCCAGGTTTCTCACGAACCATTAGCAACCACTTCCCCCTGCGATCTTACCACCTCCTGTCCACCGAGGTCCTCAGACAGCAAAGCTTCTGAGCTATAATACTCCTCCTTCAAGCTCTCATGAAAGTGCATCAAGAATTAACAGCCTTTTCAGTATCACAAAGATAGTTTCAAATTATGTTCTTTATCTGCAGCTTCCAACTTACATAATAGATGCAAACAGCCTTGTCGGTTTCTCCAACCTCCAACTTGAGAAATTTCGTGTTTCCCTTACCTCTTTAACTATCACTTTTTTTAAAAAAGCACAATCTTTCCCTTTATAACCATCTACATTTTGAAGAAGGCACATATTTTCAAGGTAAAATGAAATAAGAGATGAAGACAAGGCCAGTCCTTCCTTGGAAGACAATAAATGTTTGTTATCTAGTAAGTTTTTAGGATACTGCTTCNAATAAGCAGAAAGGAAAGATTTAGGAGAAAGAAGTATAAAATGCCATAAGTATTCGGTAAGGTAGGTTATATTCTTCTAAAGCAATGGTATGAGAAAATGGTGTCGATTTCCTCTGTACGTGAGAAAGAGCCAGGTTTCTCACGAACCATTAGCAACCACTTCCCCCTGCGATCTTACCACCTCCTGTCCACCAAGGTCCTCAGACAGCAAAGCTTCTGAGCTATAATACTCCTCCTTCAAGCTCTCATGAAAGTGCATCAAGAATTAACAGCCTTTTCAGTATCACAAAGATAGTTTCAAATTATGTTCTTTATCTGCAGCTTCCAACTTACATAATAGATGCAAACAGCCTTGTCGGTTTCTCCAACCTCCAACTTGAGAAATTTCGTGTTTCCCTTACCTCTTTAACTATCACTTTTTTTAAAAAAGCACAATCTTTCCCTTTATAACCATCTACATTTTGAAGAAGGCACATATTTTCAAGGTAAAATGAAATAAGAGATGAAGACAAGGCCAGTCCTTCCTTGGAAGACAATAAATGTTTGTTATCTAGTAAGTTTTTAGGATACTGCTTCATTCAAAGTTTGAAAACACTGCGAAACTACTGGGTTCAGGTCTCCCTTTCTTTCCAAATGCAGTAATTTCCAACTAATTTGTTATCTTCTTTGGAGGACTGAGCTTCAAGATTTGTATCTCAAATGATTATTTCATACCTTTGGCAAGAACCTAACTGGTTATGCGGAAAAACAAATCATTTGTATTTTGAGGGGAGAAAAACACATGGCCTGTGGAAGAAATTTTGCTAATGAGAAAAAAATAATGTAGGATTCAAGAGTTCCAAATCTGTATGTTAAAAATATGTAAGAGAGGGAATAAGGGAAATTTGGAAGAGTGGGTAGAATGTGCTTACCCTAAGAGTGAAAGCCTTGAGTCTGTTGAGTTGGGTTGACACGCACACATGACATATAGTGAATATCAAAGTGTATCATGTTGCTACCTTGAACAATGACATTAATGACCACTTTCTCATTTACCCCAGCCAAGTTCTCCTCTAAATTCAATCCTATTCCTACTAACACAATCCATGCGGATGTATCCTGATGCCGAATTCAGTTCTGTTGACTGGGATGAAAATGCAAAAGAACATCCATATGCAGGGTTGCCAAGGGGAGATGATGACTCTGCATGCCTACCCCTGGCAAGCTTTCCCTGGCACTAATTACCATGATTTGACATGACTGCATATTTTTTAGACACCATATGATCCTGGCAAGCGAACGTGTCAGTGAAAATTATACTCCATCAGCTGAAACCTTCCTAAATGCCAGGGAAGTAATGTGATCTGTGCTGTGAGCAGTCTCTAAAAAGGGTGCCAATCCTGATCACGTTTTATTCCAATCAAAGGGTTAGCAAATGCACTGCATTTACTTATTTCTCCTAAGCCACTGTGAGCTTTTGACCTGCTCTCCCCAGTTGCATGTGGCTCCTGAGTGCTGCCACTGGAGCTGGCGAGTATTTTAAGTGCAGGAGATTTTGAATAAAAAAGAGATTGTAAATCCCTCAATAGTGACTTTATATTGACTACATGTGGAAATAATACTATTTCAACAAGCAATAAAGCGGGTTAAATATTAAAGTGGATTTCACCTATTCTTTTACTTTATTTAACGTAACTATTAGAAATGTAAAAGTACGTATGTGTCTTGCATTATCTCTCTATTAGGTAGCACAATTCCAGACAATAAAGGTTATTATATCCTGTAGACTCACTGCTTGGTCTAGTTTAAAGCACAGAAGAGGGGATATATGTATACATGTGGCTGATTCATTTTGCTGTACAGTAGAAACTAACAGGACATTATAAAGCAACTATATTTCAATAAAAGTTAACTTAAAAATAAAGATTGCGTTCTGTGTATCTACAATAGATAACTAATAAGAATCTACTATATAGCATAGAGAACTCCACTCAATACTCTGAAATGACATACATTAGAACAGAATCTAAAAAAGCACGTGTATACGTACAACTGATTCACTTTGTTGTACAGCAGAAACTAACACCACATTGTAAATCAACTGTATGCCAATAAAAGTTAATTTAAAAAATATATAGATCTGAAAAGCAACCCAAAAAGGAGACTATCCTTTCGGTGAACCCACACACATTCAACCCTCTGGGGGCACCAAGAGATGGTAATTTCCTCTTTCAGAGAAGTAGATGGTCACCTTCAAGGGCTATTGTGCGGCTTCTGTGGTGACGACTGGTTCCTGACGTTGCTGTTCAGCCACTTAGTTGTGTCCAGCTCTTTGCGATCCCATGAACTGCAGCACAGCAGTCTTCCCTGCCCTTCATTATCTCCCGGAATTTGCTCAAACTCATGTCCACTGAGTCAGTGATGCCATCCAGCCATCTAATCTTCTGTTGCCCACTTCTCCTCTTGTCCTCAGTCCTTCCCAGTATCAGGGTTTCTTCCAGTGAGTCAGTTCTTCACATCAGGTGGCCAAAGTATTGGAACTTTAGCATCAGCCCTTCCAATAAATCTTCATGGCTGATTTCCTTTAGGATGGACTGGTCTGATCTCCTTGCTGTCCAAGGGGCTCTCAAGAGTCTTCTCCAGCACCACAATTTGAAAGCATCAATTCTTCAGTGCTCAGCCTTCTTTATGGTCCAACTCTCACATCTGTATATGACTACTGGAAAAACCACAGCTTTAACTATATGGACCTCTGGTTCCTGGGGATCCTTTTTGTTGCAGCCAATGTCATTTTCATTATTAAAAAAAAAAAAAAGAATACCCCTGGGGCACCTCCCTGACAGCTAGAAGACTGAGGCCCCCAAACGGGGCCCAAGTTACCTTGTTCAGACTCAGTCCTACCACTGCCTGTCCCATCCCAATACTCCACTGCATCCACAGACCTCTTCACTGTTCGTGAACTCCACACAGCCTTCTCCTCTTCCTGGAGTGCATTGATCCTTCTTCTATGCCTGTAAAACTCCCACTCATACTTTAAAACCCAACTCAGATGCCCCTCCTTTGCAAACTCTTCCTGCTCTGACTCCCTGCAGCTCTCCAGCATTCTCACCATCTAATCCCTGGAGCAAAGCTGGGTTTCCCCATCATCACTCAACTACCTCTCCATATGCTCTCCTTCCATCTGTCCCTTTCCATATGCTACAACCCATCCAGGTCAACCCAATGAATGGTTTGTGCACATATTTACATTCGTGCACACAGGAAAGAAAAATCTACAGACCTAACATAATTACTCACCGAAATGTTGAGAGTGGTCAATTCTAGACTGGAACTATGGGTGACTTTTTAAATTGTGGTAAAATGCACATCGCATAAAATGTATCATCTTAACCATTTTTAACTGTCCAGTTCAGAAGCGTGAAGTTTATTCCCATTGCTACTCAACAGATCTCTAAGACTATTTTTTACCTTGCAACATTGAAACCCTGACCCTGTCAAAGACCTACTCTCTGCCAGCCCCTGGCCACCACCATTCTGCTTTATTTCTATGAGTGTGACTATTCTAGAATACATCATGTAAGGGAAAGCATACAGTCTTAATCTCTTTATGACTGTTTATTTCGCTTAACATCATGTGGTCAAGGTTCTTCTGTGTTGTAGCAGATGTCAGAGCTTCCTTCCTTTTTAAGGCAGAATAATATTCCACTGTACAGATACATGCGTTGTGTTTCCATTCATTCATGACTAGACAATTCACTGGCTTCTACCTTTTGGCTATTGTGAATGACATTGCTATGAACATGCATGTATAAATATCTTTTTGAGAGCATGCTTTGAATTCTTTTGAATATGTGCCCAGGAGTGGGACTGCTGGATCATATGGTAATTCTATTTTTAATCTGCAAGGAACCTCCAGACTGTTTTCCACAGTGGCTGCACCATTTTTCAAGCCCACCAACAGAACACAGGGTGCTAATTTTTACATATTCTCACTAACACTTATGCTCTGCTTTTCTTTTTTTTTTTTTTTAAACAGCAGGCATCCTAATGGGTAAGAGGAGGTATCTCAATGTGGCTTTGAGTTGCATTTCCCTAATGATCTGTGATATTGAGCACCTTTCCATATGCTTGTTGGCCATTTGTATATGGTCTCTGGAGAAATGTCTATTTAAGTCCTTTGCTCATTTTTTAATTGGGTGGTTTGGTTTTTCACTGTTGATTTGTAGGGGTTCTTTATATATTCTGGATAGTAATATCCAGATATATAATTTGCAAGCATTTTATTTTGCCCTGTAGGTTGCCTTTTTACTCAGTTGTGTCCTGAGATGCATAGTTTCAATGTATCTGTTAATACTTTTACTCTTGTTGCCTCTGCTTTTGGTGTCATATCCAAGAAATCAATGTCAAATCCAGTGTTGTGAAGATTTTGCCCACGTTTTCTTCCTGGGATTTCATAGTTTTAGGTCTTACCTTTAGGTTTTTGATCCATTTTGAGTTCATTTCTGTATGTAGTATAAGGTACAGGTCCAACTTCATTCTTTTGCATGTGGATATCCACTTTTCCCATTTTTTGAAAAGATTTTCCTTTACCCATTGTATAGTCTTGGCACCCTTGTCAAAATCATTGACAAACCAAAATCAACATATTTTTTGGTTTCAATTCTGGTACTATCCTTCACTGGTAGTGTCTAGTACTGTCCTTCACTTTTTAAAATTTCAAATATATATATATATGTATATATATACTCTTTTTCAGATTCCTTTCCATTATAGGTTATTACAAGATATTGAGTATAGTTTCTTGTGCTATACAGTAGGTCCTTGTTGTTTATTTTATATATAGTAGTGTACATATCGGGGAAGGCAATGGCACCCCACCCCAGTACTCTTGCCTGGAAAATCCAATGGACGGAGTAGCCTGGTGGGCTGCAGTCCATGGGGTCGCTAACAGTCGGACAGACTGAGCGACTTCACTTTCACTTTTCTCTTTCATGCATTGGAGAAGGAAATGGCAACCCACTCCAGTATTCTTGCCTGGAGAATCCCAGGGATGGGGGAGCCTGGTGGGCTGCCATCTATGGGGTCACACAGAGTCGGACACGACTGAAGTGACTTAGCAGCAGCAGCAGCAGCAGTGTACATATGTTAATCTCAAATTCCTAATTTATCCCCCTACCCCAAATCTATTATCCTGTTTGGAAACTGTAAGTTTGTTTTCTGTCTTTGAAAGTAGCTATTATATTTTCATTGAATAAAAATGTACTGGATATCTGCTATAGTAGACACAGTCCTAAACTGGAAATTCAGCTATAAACAAAATAAATCCCCACTCTCCTAGAGCTTGTACTGGGGACAAGAAAAAATGAACAAATAAATACCTGATATCAGAGGTTGTGATATATATCTTGAGGTGATATAAAGCAGAAGATGCCTGTGATGGTGTGGGCCGCAATCTCGGATCAGGGACAGTCCTCTCTCCTCTCGATAAGGTCAACAGAACCAATGGCCATTTGGAGAAGGACAAACCAAATTAAATCATCTGATTTATGACTGTGTATTAAGCATGCTGTGAGGAGTGGGAAAGCAGAGAGATGAATGAGAACACCGTCTCAAACTGGGTGAAACCTTGAAGTCTGACCAATCACAAAGGAAAGTGAAGACAAAGCACTGAATGGGTGAAAGTGCTGAGGTCATAGGAAATTAACAAGCAACGCCTGAAGAAAGCTTTCAGCTTAGGGGTGGAAGCAGTCAGTGGATAAAACAGGACAGGAGGCAAATGGTTCTCGAAGTTTCTACCTAGGAGTCAGCAGAGGTGATGAGGAGGTTTTGCAAACACATCAAGTTTCCCCTAACCCAGCAGATCAGGCAAAGCAGGTAAAATGCAACCAAAAGCTCCGTAGATCCCAAGTATAAACACAGGACATCAATACATACACGCACACTTATCATCATGGGCATGTGATGCCCGCATGTGAATTGACTATTCCATGTACGTTAAGTACACAATTAGGTCATTTCACAGGACATTCCATCTTTGTCCAGGTGGAAGTTTAAAAAAAAAAAAAAAAAGACCCTCGGCTTCCATAGAGAAATGTTACAGGAGAGTGGGCTCCTCCCATATCTTCTCTGCATCTGGCTGCATTCAAAATACCCACAGATTTCTCTTCCTGAGTACAGGGTTAAACAAAGAACTCAAGACCAGCAATGGAATAGCGCCTGTCTGAAGGGATAATATCTCTGGAAACAGACTGGATTAGCCAAGCAGCATCCAGAGAAATAAGTATCTCATCATGATTACCTCCCATTTATAGCCCAGCCTCCTGGGAGGATGCTGATCAGGGCTGCCAAAGAAGATCAATCAATTCAGCCCGATTGGACTTGGTGACTTTACCACTTGCACTCAGAGAACTGGGCTGGGATCACTTTGAAAAGACATCATCTCTCTTCCCACTCTCTATTTAAACAGAAGCCTCTGTCAGAAACGGATGGAAAATAGGTTTTGGCAGCCGAGTCCATGGTAATGGTAAGAGCTGAATGCTCACAGTTTTGCAGGCTTTGCCGCAAAGACGTGGGGCAGCTGCCTGAGTGTATCGGAGCACTGGCCTGGTCCTCTCGGGCCCAATATGCTGTGTTTGTCCACAGCTTGGTTTCTGGGTGGAAAAAGTCAGAACAGGTGATGGAGGGGAGCTGTAATTAAACCCTCTCTCTTTTCCCTCTGCATTTTTGTACTTTAGTTATCTTGTCTTAGATAAGATTTCTACATTTCTACATTGCCTGAAAAGGTGAGAGGGAGGGACACTGCACAGAGACTCTGGTGACCCTGGGGCCCTGGGTGGCTCCTGAGAAGGAAGGACACGTGAGTTCACGTCACATGTCCACCAGCCACCAGGCTCCAAGAGCAGAGGTAACAGCCTCTCCAGGTTCTCCCCTAAAAAGATGAGGAAGCTGCTTAATTTTAATCACTATGACTCTCAGGTGTAAAAAAAAAAAAAAGAATGCACTTTCTTTTCCTTCAAAACCATTTTTTGTCTTCCTCCCACTGGGGTAAATTAGACAAACTCCTACATGACTTTAATTGATCATGTTATCATCACCAACAGTAATCCAGCTTCTGGGACTTCTCAGGGACTCTGATCATTCACTGTGTAATGGACATGTGGGGGAGAAAGTTTTGGTTTACATGTTCCCATCCACATATGAGAAATGGAATTTTCTCCTGCATTTGTGGGCCCCGGCATCCTGATTGATCAGCCAAACCATAACCTTTATGCACGTGGAGTGAATCACACAAATCGCTGATGTGTTTACCAAGAGCAGACACCGTGAAGAATGCTGCCAGGCCCCCAGCAGAGACCTGGCACTTGGTGGATGTCCGAGGAACTGTCAGATGAGATGCTTGGGACAGGGACATCATCTTGAAGGCAGAGCAGACACCTCAGATGTCACCTGGGTGGTTTCATTGCCTCCAAAGATGTCTTTCCTTCCATTTCTACTTCAGCACGTCAAGTCTCATTGCTTCTTTCTGTGTCACATGTTCAACTGGACACTTACCCCTCCAGGTCACTAGACAAATGGGGACTTTTGTCAATCTTGAAATTGTCGGAAAGGAGTCACAACCATGCTTTGACTTGCTAAAACTCTCAAGAAATTTCTTCTGGGAACCTTCTCCTTGTATAGGAGGAATAACTGCTAACCTCAGTGGTGGAAACTAGTGGGAGGGATGTGGAACTAGAGCCCCAAGGAACGAAGAAAGAAAACAGAGTGGCTGCCGATCTCTCAGCATATCTCACCTCCACCACCCAGAAGAGGGGCTCACTCCTGTGTTAAGCATTTGTGGTTCTACAATAACAGAAGCTCGGCACATAGAGAGCAGAGAGCACTCCCCAAGCCATGCAAGCCTCCTCCCTCCTTCTCACACTATGGATGAACATTGAGGGCATCATTTAAGTGATGAAAGCATCCCCTGCCATGGGACCTTTGCACCTGCTGCTCCAACTTCCTGGTCATCCACAAAGTCTATGCCCTCTGTTCCCATCCTGGCTCAGCAGCATCTCCTCATAGAGGCCTTTCTGGGCTATCTTCCCCATCCCTCTCTCCATCCCCTATTCCTGTTTTATTTTTCTAATTAGCTCTTATTCCCATTTTCCAGACAATGCATTTATTTATTCTTTTCTTTTTTTTTTAACTTAATCACCTCCCCCAGCCAGAATGCAAGCTTTAGGAACATGAGAAGGTAGCTTTGCTCCCTATCACATCTCTAACACCTGTAATAATGCCTGGAATAATATGCGCTTGGGCTTCCCAGGTGGCTTAGCGGGTAAAGAACTTGCCTGCAATGCAGGCGACACCAGAGATATGGATTTGATCCCTGAGTTGGGAAGATCCCCTGGAGGAGGGCACAGCAACCCACTCCAGTATTCATGCCTGAAGAATCCCATGGAGAGACGAGCCTGGTGGGCTACAGCCCATGGGGTCGCAAAAGAGTCGGACACAACCGAAGCGACTGAGCACAGGATGATACAGCACAGCATAACAGGCTCTCAGTAAACATCTGCTGAAAGGATGGATGAATATAAGACGTGAGAGAGCAATGCAGCACACTCCTGATAGCAACAGTGGATCTGATATTAAGAACAGGCAATGCCTATGTGAGACACTGAGTCAAGCATGCCTATACTTTTCCCCTCCCCTGGAGGGGTCTCTTCATCACCCAGATGTCTTAACCTATTGTGATTTTAGCCTGGCTCTTAATTACAAAGAGTCAGAAATCATTCCCCAGTGCTCTGTCCTTTAAGGTTGGCTGCCAAGGAAAACCTCTTAATGCTTTATTCTGGACGCCAAAGGAAAAACCTGGTTTAAAACAGGAACTTAACCTTCACAGCCAAGATTTGGTTGAGTTCAGTCCAGTTCAGTCAGTCAGTCATGTCTGACTCTTTGAGACCCCATGGATTGAAGCATGCCAAGCCTCCCTGTCCATCACCAACTCCTGGAGTTTACACAAACTCATGTCCATTGAGTCGGTGATGCCATCCAACCATCTCATCCTCTGTCGTCCCCTTCTCTTCCTGCCTTTAATCTTTCCCAGCATCAGGGTCTTTTCCAATGAGTTAGCTCTTTGCATCAGGTGGCCAAAGTACTGGAGTTTCAGCTTCAGCATCAGTCCTTTCAGTGGTGGATGGAGTCATATCAGACTTCGGTTTATCTGTCAGCACCACACTTACCTGTTTTACCCATTAATGCTGGTACCTGGTAATCCTACTCATTGCAGGTCCCAGGGAATACCATTCCAGAATATTCCAACCACCCTTCCTTTATTCAGCATCAGTCCTTTCAGTGGTGGATGGAGTCATATCAGACTTCGGTTTATCTGTCAGCACCACACTTACCTGTTTTACCCATTAATGCTGGTACCTGGTAATCCTACTCATTGCAGGTCCCAGGGAATACCATTCCAGAATATTCCAACCACCCTTCCTTTAATAAATACCCCTGATCCATCCTTCTGCTCATGCTGAATCAGCCTAGAGGCCCACCATCCAGAAAAAAAGTGAGAGAAAAAGAACAGACATGCAGAAAATCAGTGTTACTGCTGGGTCTTCCCTTCTGGTCCACAGAAGGCACTGGCTGGAGGGATCCTTCCAAATGTGACTCCAAATGTACCTTCTCCAAATGTGAATCCACCTCCAGAAGCACCACTGCAGCTCCTGCTGTTCTTGGACTCCAGTTTGCCTCCTCCAGCTTTACCTGGCACCCCTCCCCCGCCTTCCCACCCTGCAGTCTTCTTTCAAATTCTCCAACATGCCCCGCTCCTTTGGATGCCAGGGCCTTTGCATAACCCCCATCAACCTTCACCTGGTCAATATCCTTTCTGTAGGTTCCAACTCCAGGATCACTTTCTTTTCTATGAACCCCTCCTGACACCAAACCCACTGTGTGATCTCATGTCATTTACAATATTGTGCAATAGTAAACAGGCAAACAGATACCTGAATGTTATTTGATGACCAGTTATCTGCTCTACGATGCTGTGAGTTCCCTGTGGGCAAGAACCGGGTTTGGTTTTGCTCATTAACTACTCCCTAGCCCCATGGATGGCACCTGGCAAATGACAACCTGCCCCATTAAGATGAATTAATGCATATTCAATGCGACCTAGCCAGCATCTGTATCACAGGGTTACTGTTAGCAATTCTATAAGAACACTAACAAATACTAACAAAAAATATTTTATAAAAATATGAAAAATCGTATTCTCCCCAAATCCAAAATGTGTATCTGAAGCTATAGGAAAAAATCTATCAGATTATGGGGGATGTGTGTGTGTGTGTGTGTGTGTGTGTGTGGTGGCCATTGCTGCTATTGCTGTCGTCAGGTGCGGTGGCCCCAGGGAGGAAAGGAGACTTTCACAGAGGCTTCATTGTTTTTGACGCTACCATGCAGCAGAAGCAGTGGCTGGCTNATTATGGGGGATGTGTGTGTGTGTGTGTGTGTGTGTGTGTGGTGGCCATTGCTGCTATTGCTGTCGTCAGGTGCGGTGGCCCCAGGGAGGAAAGGAGACTTTCACAGAGGCTTCATTGTTTTTGACGCTACCATGCAGCAGAAGCAGTGGCTGGCTGAGTTCCGTCGAGCCCCTGATAATCCGTGACTGTCCTCCAGTTAATAAAGGTAAGCAAGAGGTGTGTGGGTATAAGCACATACCCCGGAGCCCCTCCCTTCTAATGAAGTAAAACATGGTGCCCAACACATAGGAGGCTCTACGTACACACCCTTTCAAAAAGAACAGGGCCCACCCGAGGGGCCCAGGACACGTGATCAAGTCAGTACTGCTCCACTCTGGAGCATGAATATACCACCCGTGACTCATTGTCTTGTCTCTGAAATGCTCTCCATTAGACAGTAATTTTCCAGTTCTAACAATTATGCCCCACCTGCTCACAGTAACCACTGTCACCCGGGGCCACCTAGGGACAGTCTAATGTACCACTAAGGCCCTGATATGATTTCTTAAGTTCCCAACTAGGTGGACTCTTGGGGTCTGTAATTAGCTCCTGACACATACACACTTCTTTCTTAGGGAGAACAGAGATCTGTTTCTCAAGCTTAGGTGATACTGATCACATTTGGTTGTTCTCATTAAAAAAATAATAACAATTGATCCCTCTTCCCCAAGACCTAACTCTTTCTGGTAATGGCAAAAGAAGGAAACAGGTAGATGGAGGAAGCACAGAATAATGAAGAAAGACTCTGCTTGGGGCTTCGTGAACCACATTACCAAGCCCCCCAGAGTTCCAGCCTGCTCATGAGCATTCCTGGAGAGAAGTTGAAGCAGAAAAGGAAGTTTAAACCTTTCCAAACAATCGACAACATAAACAGCATCTTCAGCACAGCGGCTCATAGAGCCCCAGATCCAAACCGACATTTTGATACCAGCTCATTTGTTCAATTGTGTTCCTTCATTTACTGAATAAACCTTGCCAATCACGTTCATCAGGTCTCACCCAGACCGTGTGTACTTTGCTCAGAATCAGTCGGTTGAGCTTTATTTTCCCTGCAGGGATAACTTACAGGCAAAGGCTGTGATGTAAACTATCGTGTCTAACTTTTAGTGACCCCATGGACTGTAGCCCACCAGGCTCCTTTGTCCACGGGATTTTTCAGGCAAGAATACTGGAGTGGGTTACCACTTCCTCCTCCAGGGGATCTTCTCAACCCAGGGATAGAATCCGAGTCTCCTGCACTGCAGGTGGATTCTTCACTGCCGAACCATCTGGAAAGCCCACAGGCAAAGGCGGAGGGTTTGAAACGGGAGTCTTGCTCTGGCTATGGACAGCTTCCAGGCCTTATTTATTTCTCCCTCCTTAACAACAGCAATACAGGAAACTTTTTTTACACTTTATATAGGCCAAACTGTACTCCACTGCTGATCAGTGGCACCACGCGTGCCCAGCAAACTCCAGGGGACAAGACACCACTGGTCTAAATGGAGACATCTATACCTGACTCCCCAGCGTTCTCTGTCCCGAACCTCCGCCCACACAGGGATCAAGCAAAGAGTTCCAGAAAGAAAGGATCCTTTAGACCAAGCTGCTGCAAACCTTTTCTGGAAAGAGACAGAGAGTCAATATTTCAAGCTTGTGGACCAGGTGTCTCTGCAGCTGATGTGAATGGGTGTGCTCCCATAGGACTGTTTCTACATACATGGGGGTGAATGGATTTCCCCTGGGGGCTTTAGTTTGCCATCCTGTGCTGGACTCTGTTCCCATCTAACAAAAGGCTCTTCTGAACGACTCAGTGAACAGGGGGAGGCTGCGTGGTTAAGAACCAGACAAACATGGAATCTGAAAGAGACTGATCAGAGTTCCAAACGCATGACAGGGCACAGCTTTGGAAGGTCTTTTCCCATTTATTTCATTGAGGAGTAACTTACATGCAATGAAATGCAGAGATTTTAAGTGCACGTCCATTGTATTCTGAAACAGGTTTACCTCCACGTAACTGAACCCCAGTCCAAGAAAGGAATGGAACAATCCCATCACTCTGTAGTTTCCCTGGTGCAGCCCAGACTCGACATCCAGTTTAACCGGATCTAGAACTTGCACCAGAATGAAATCAAGCAGAACGGGTCATGAGGTCTGGCTTCTCTCATTCAATATGCAGGGTCTGTCTTTGCTAGTGGTAAAGAACCGCTTGCCAAGGCAGGTGATGTAAGAGACACGGGTTCAATCCCTGGGTCGGGAAGATCCCCTGGAGGAGGGCACAGCAACCCATTCCAGTTTTCTTGCCTGGAAAATCCCACAGACAGAGGAGCCTGGTAGGTTACAGTCTATAGGGTTGCAAAGAGTAGGACATGACTGAAGCGACTTGGTGTGTGCGCACACACACACACACATGTACACACAGTGCCACTTCAGAGTCCACACCCATTGGTGGCTGTGTCACAGGCCACCATGAGATGTATCACCCTGGCTATGATTGAGGATACATGGCCCCAGACTCCTATAATCAAACTCATTTCGAATCAGAGTGAATAAATACTGCTAGAAGTGCCTAAACCAGAAATAACATACACCATCTTTCTCCCCTCTACACTCACATTTCTATGCAGACCAAAGCCCTCCTCCCCACCCTATATACCAAAGGACCTCCTTGGCTCAGTGTGAAATGGAAAAAAAAAAAAAAAAAAAAAGGCACACACTCCAACTCATACATAATCCCAGCTCCACCAGAATCCCAAGTAGGCAGCCCTTGGCAAATTCTCTAGAAACCATGAATGTCTCTCCCCCAAGCCCTTCGAGCTACCACGTGACAGACAGACCCCTGGCACTTCCTCCCCTAATGCTGGCCTGTGAAGCTGGGCTGCATAATTAACACCCACGGTTATCTTTCAATGCCTGCACCTGGCGCTCTTAATTTAATTATCTCTCCGCTTGTACAATCCACTGCACACTGGGGCCTGCCCCACCTAGCCAGCCTGGCCCTGCATCTCCACTTGCCTGCGGGACTTCTCATCCAGAAATAATTAAGAACACAGGGTCCTCTGTCTTGTGGCCAAGTCGGCCGTCAATATTACTGGACCCGGAGGGAAGTTTTATCTCAAAGAGATGGAGTCAGCGAGAAGCCCTGGTTCGAGGAACAGGGACGGACACCAGAGCATTTCTGCTGAGATGGGAGCAACCAGCAAAAAAGTGGCCATGACCTTTCAGAAAACCTGGAACAGTCTGCTTCTGGGCATACTCTTTCCCTTGGCTTGCTCCTGGAGGAGAGTGAAATAATGAATCGGGAACAGGCTCCCAGCAAGGCTAGGATGACAGGCTGCCCACAGTTATCCACGTGAGGATGCACACACAGATCAGGGTCACAAGCAAGCTGGGGTGATGCTGGCCCCTCCTGTACGATGGTGCCAGTTTATTCTCCCTCCCAGCCCTTCTATGACTACTAGTCACCAGAAAACCAGCAAGCAGTGATCTCAAACACAGGGAGGCCTCTGTGTTTCCTTTCACTTTTTGGTTTCTTGTTGGACATGTGCTTAGCAACCAAAACGTTCCTACCCTGGCAGTTCATGAGCAACAAATAAAACTACAAAGAAAATAGCATTACAGGAAATATCAATTGGGGTGCACAATGGATTCCATAAGAGCACCTTATCTGTCCACTTGCCCTCACCTTCATGTATTTTCTTCCAGCGTCTGTCTTTGGGCTCACACATACCCACACACATCCTACCTCTTGTACTGGGTTAGAATGTTTTCACTCTAATGCTTGCACGCTGTCACTTCAGTTGTGTCTGACCCTTTGCGAGCCTATGGACCGTAGCCTGCCAGGCTCCCCTGTCCATGGGATTCTTCAGGCAAGAGCACTGGAGTGGGTTGCCATGAGCTCCACCAGGGGATCTTCCCAACTCTGGGACTGAACCTGCATCTCTTAGGTCTTTTGCCTTGTCCAGCAGGTTCTTTACCACTAATGCCACCTGGGAAGCCCCTCCATTGTAATAACCAGTTTTAAATAAGAAAGCTGGGCTGTCCTCAACATCTCTTTATTTCAGTCTGTTTCAAGACACACAAGAGAAGCTTCTAACAGCCATAAGAATTTTGGAGACTTTGCTTTATTAACAAAAAGGCCCCCTGCATATATACATTAATATACAATATTTGTTTTTCTCTTTCTGACTTACTTCACTCTGCATGATAGGCTCTAGGTTCATCCACATCTCTACAAATAACCCAATTTCATTCCTTTCTACGGCTGAATAATGTTCCTCAGCCATAAATGGCCTGAGTACTGCATATATGGCCCATGTCTTCTTTATCCACGCATCTGTTGATGGGCATTTAGGCTGCTTCCACATCCTGGCTACTGTGGTTAGTGCTGCTATGAGCACAACGGTATATCTATCTTTAGAATTATGGTTTTCTCAGGGTATATGCTCAGGAGCGATGACCCAGAAGAGTGGGATGGAGGGGGTGTGGGAGGGAGGTCGAAGAGGAAGAGGATATATGTATACATATAGCTAATTCATTTCATTTTACAGCTGCAACTAACACAACATTGTAAAGCAATTATACCCTCTTTTTTTTTTTTTTTTCTCGCTCAGTCTGTCCGACTGTTAGCGACCCCATGGACTGCAGCCCACCAGGCTNGGCGCTCAGCTTTCTTCACAGTCCAACTTTCACATCCATACATGACCACAGGAAAAACCATAGCCTTGACTAGGCGGACCTTAGTCGGCAAAGTAATGTCTCTGCTTTTGAATATACTGTCTAGGTTGGTCATAACTTTTCTTCCAAGGAGTAAGCATCTTTTAATTTCATGGCTGCAGTCACCATCTGCAGTGATTTTTGAGCCCCAAAAAATGAAGTCTGACACTGTTTCTACTGTTTCCCCATCTATTTCTCATGAAGTGATGGGACTGGATGCCATGATCTTCGTTTTCTGAATGTTGAGCTTTAAACCAACTTTTTCGCTCTCCTCCTTCACTTTCATCAAGAGGCTTTTTAGCTCCTCCTCACTTTCTGCCATAAGGGTGGTGTCATCAGCATATCTGAGGTTATTGATATTTCTCCCGGCAATCTTGATTCCAGCTTGTGCTTCTTCCAGTCCAGCATTTCTCATGATGTACTCTGCATATAAGTTAAATCAGCAGGGAGACAATATACAGCCCTCAGCGCGGGCCGCTTGCGAGAGCCGGCCGGCGCACTCAGCGCGGGCGAGAGGAGCTACCCCACGTCCGAGGCCAGGGGCAGCAACCTAGAGTGCCAGGCTGCGACGACGCAGGAACGGCCGAGAGGAGCTACCCTGTGTCTGAGATCAGTGGCGGCCAGGATCCGCTACCCCTCATCCGAGGTCAGGAACTGCGGCGGTAAGGAGATACCCCTCGTCCAAGGTAAGGAGCAGCCGTGAAGAGACAACCCACGCCCAAGGTAAGAGAAACCCAAGTAAGATGGTAGGTGTTGCAAGAGGGCATCAGAGGGCAGACACACTGAAACCATACTCACAGAAAACTAGTCAATCTAATCACACTAGGACCAGGGCCCTGTCTAACTCAATGAAACCAAGCCATGCCTGCAGGGCAACCCAAGGCGGGCGGGTCATGGTGGAGAGGTCTGACAGAACGTGGTCCACTGGAGAAGGGAATGGCAAGCCACTTCAGTATTCTTGCCTTGAGAACACCATGAACAGTATGAAAAGGCAAAATGATAGGATATCAAAAGAGAATCTCCCCAGGTCGTTAGGTGCCCAATATGCTACTGGAAATCAGTGGAGAAATAACTCCAGAAAAAATGAAGGGATGGAGCCAAAGCAAAACAATACCCAGTTGTGCATGTGACTGGTGATAGAAGCAAGATCCGATGCTGTAAAGAACAATATTGCATAGGAACCTGGAATGTCAGGTCCATGAATTTATCTTTGGGAGAAGGAAATGGCAACCTACTCCAGTACTCTTGTCTGGAAAATCCCATGGACAGAAGGAGCCTGGCAGGCAGACTCCTGGGGTCGCCAAGGGTCGGACACGACTTAGCAACAAAATCACCACCACCATGTGCATAGTGTATCTGTTTTTTTCTCTGAATGAGTATTTTCATTACCACTAGTTTTAAGCAGTTTGATGTGCATTCATGTCATTTTACTCACCTTCCTTAAGTTTGGGTTTGTTGAGCATCTTAGATCTGTGAGTTTTCGTTGTATTTGGAATGCTTTCTTTCGTTGTTTTCTTGACACATGTTTTCTGTTTCCTGCCTCCTGCAAAGACTCCAGTTACACATGTATTCAGCTGACCCAAGTGCCTCCACTGATACTCTGTTCATTTCTTCCAGTCTCTTTTGTTTCATTTTGGAGAGTTCACTAATATTTTCTTCTGCAATGTCTAGTTATGCTGTCAGTCCTGTCCAGTGTATTTTCTTGTCAGCCATTGATTTATTCACCTCAGTTTGATTTGGATCATTTTTATATAATCTATGTTATGCTTTTCTGTATAATCTTGAAATATATGAAATATAACTGCATCAATATCCTTGTGTAATAATTGTATCATCTGTGTTATTTTGGAACATTCCTATCAATTGACTTTTCTTTCCCTTATGGGTTGTATTTTCCTACTTCTTTGCATGCTTCGTAATTTTTATTGTATTCCAGATATTGTGAACTTACCTTGTTAAGGGCTACCTAGTTTTTACTGTTTTAAATAACCTTGAGCTCTGTTCCGAAATGCAGTTAATTTCCTTGGAAACATTTTGATCTTTTCAAGACTTGTTTTCAAGACTTGTTTTCAAGCCTTGTTAGGTCGAATAAGAGTAGCTTTAGATCTTAGGCCGATTCCTCTTTATTGAGCAATCTACCTGATGCCTTGAATCATAGGTTTTCCACTCTGGTTAGTGAAAATACAAACTATTCTCTATTCCAGTAATTGTTCTTCCTATCCTCTCTGGTGATTCTTCCCTGGCCTAAGGTAGTTCCTCACACGCAGTTCCTCATCATTAGTCAGTTGAAGACTTGTGAGGAACATTCTACAGATCTCTCGAGCTCTCTCTGCAAAATTCTCTTTTCTCCATGCCGTTCTCTTCTCTCCTGTACTTTTCTCTTAGGCCTTCCAGCTGTGTTTGCCTCCCCTAACTTTCGAATCTGTCTCTTCAGCTCAAGGAGATCACTTGTTTGAGTTTCCCCTTTTCTGGTTGTGGCCTGGAAACTTTATCTGAGGAGTAAGTTGGGATAATCATAGCACTCTCTTTATTTGTTCCACTTACTTTAGGGATCACTATCCTGTACTGTTTGTTATCCAATGTCTAAAAATGATCATTTCATATAATTTTGCCAGTTTTCTAGATATTTAACTGAAGCACAGAGGGAGGGAAATCTAGTCCCTGTTACTCCATCTAGACTGGTAGCCATAGTCTTTAAGAAATGTTTTTATCCCATTCTCTCCACTCAGTGGTTTTATCATTGGGAATAGGCTGGATTATTTCTTATAACTTCAATGTTAGGTCTTCTGGATGTTCCTCCACTGTAAACCTCACGGTGTTAGGCACCGTGAGAGGTTTACAGTGATATATGATATTATGCTGTCTTCTGTTTGTTTCAGGTGTACTTGTTTAGTTTTCTCAGTCAGAATGCAAATTCTCTTAAGGTCAGGGACCCTCCATACCTTATATTTTATGCTCAGTCCCCACCAAACTATACAGTTTATTTATTTATTAAATATGTATTTAATAGGCTCCATCGGGTCTTAGTTGCACCACTCGAGATCTTTCCTTGCAGAACATGGGGGCTATCTAGTTGTTGCGTATTGGCTCTGAGGCACGGGGGCTCAGCAGTTGCAGTACATGGGCTCAGTTGTTCTGGGGTATGTGGGATCTTAGTTCCCCAGCCAGATTCAAACTTGCATCACCAGACTGGCAGGTGGAGCCTTAACCAGTGGACGACCAGGGAAGTCACTGCATTTGCTTTTTGACTGTTACTCAGTCTTTACTTAGTGAAAATTCCATCTGAAGTGTTAAAAAAAAATAATACACTTGGGATTAGAGTTTATGTCAAGCATCAGTGTTTAAATGCTATGAGTTAAAAATGAATGCTGATTCATCCACTATAGTTATATATATGCAGGCAGGAAGAACTACCACTGCCGCTGTCACTGTGGTCAGCAGAGAATTTTTTTTTTTTTTTTCTGATTACCCACCAAGATTATTAGTATCTCTTTAAGGTAATAATAATAGTAAAAAAAAATAATGCAGACATCAAATCTGTATAAAATCTACAAAGTAAGCAGTCAGTTCTTCAGTAACTGAGCACTCTCACTGTGCATATAAAAGCACATATGAAAGTCAGTCAAAATAATTATTAATGAAGTAATATTTAATGAGGTCATTTTGAAACTTTGCTTTTCCCACCAATGAATTGTTATTAATACCACTCTAAATAGAAATAATAGAAGTTAAAATGACCTCTTTATCTGCTTTAATATTCTGGTAGGATACAGGAAGAGAGTACAGTACAATTTCATTCACTCCCTCCACAACAAATATGTCCTCAATCAACAGTAAATATATTCCCAGTTTGTTTCTAGTGTTGAGGGTGCTCCTGAAGAGAAGACAGAAGATGGCGTGCTCTCATGGCATATTCCTTCCATATATAAATATGGAATATTTATATATGGAAGCTCCATGTAGGTAAATAGTATAGTATATTGATAATATGTGAAGAATTATGAGTTTATCAAATCATTGGTTGAGTACCTCATATATTCCAGATATTTTCCTTGGGGCTTATGTTACACAGTGAACAAAACAGACAAATTCCTTTCTTCTGTGAAGCTTATATTTGGGGTAGGGGGACAGACAAATAGGTTAACAAATATAAAGCAGGCGGTAGCTGCTCTGAAGAAAAATAAAGCAGTAAGATAGATTAGATAATCATGTTAATAATAAGGAGGGAGCTCTTATTTACTTAGGGTGGTCAGGGAAGGAATCTCTAATGAGATATGCTATTGATATGGACCCTTGATGAAGTGAAGAACTAGTTAGCCAGCAGACTATTCAGGGGAACTGTTCTAGGTTGAGGGGAAATTGAAAATGCAGATGCTCCCATGTATGAGTGGGCTTGGTGTGTTTGAGTGAAACTAACAGAGCCAGGAGAAATTGCTAGGAAGTGGGAGTAAAAGGGATGAGCAGGGTCAGATCAAAGAAGGCAGTGCAGACCATAATAAAGTCACTGTGTTGTACTTGGAAGTGGAAAGCCAGAGGAAGATTTTGAGCAGAGGAGAGACATGACCACATCGATATCATCAAATGATCGCTCTGACTGCTACTGAGACAACAGACTTTGGGAGGGCAGAGCAGAAGCAGGGAGAAGAGTAAGGAGGCTATTGCAGTCTTTCAGGTAAGAGATGACAGTGGCTTGGCCTGCAGTGTTAACATAGGAGGTGGTCAGATTCTGGGCATATTTCAAATGCTTATGCTAAGTGAAAGAAATCAGACAAAAACAACAACAACAACACCATAATGTATCATNAAGAGATGACAGTGGCTTGGCCTGCAGTGTTAACATAGGAGGTGGTCAGATTCTGGGCATATTTCAAATGCTTATGCTAAGTGAAAGAAATCAGACAAAAACAACAACAACAACACCATAATGTATCATCCCATTTATATCAAATTCTAGAAACTAAAAATCAATCTAGAGTAACACAAGGTTTTTTGGTGACAGGCAGGAGAGGGGAGGGAGGGATGGCAAGTGAGCATGAGGACTCTTTTCAGGGGGATGGATATGTTTATTACCTTGATTGCGGTGGTGGTCTCAGGAGTGTATACATGTCAAAACTTATCCAGTTGTAGATTCTGTGTGCATGTGCATGCTAAGTTGCTTCAATCATGTCACACTCTTTGCAACCCCATGGACTATAGCTCACCAGGCTCCTCTGTCCATGGGATTCTCCAGGCAATAATACTGGAGTGGGTTGCCATGCCCTCTTCCAGGGATTCTTCCTGACCCAGGCATTGAACCCGAGTCTCGTATGTCTCCTGCTTTGGCAGGGAGGTTCTTTACCACTAGCGCTACATGGCAAGCCCCAACTGTACACTTTACATATGTGCAATTTACTGTATGTCAATTATACCTCAAACAGGTTTCCCTGGTGGCTGAGATGGCAAAGAATCTGCCTGTAATGCAGGTGACCCAAGTTCTATCCGTGAGTCAGGAAGATATCCTGGAGAAGGGAATGGCAACCCACTCCAGTATTCTTGCCTAGAGAATTCCATGGATAGAGGAGCCTGGACGGTTACAGTCAGTGGGGTTGCAAAGAGTTGGACACAACGGAGTAAATCTCTGCCTGTCTGTCTATACCTCAATAAAGTAATTCAAATAAAGGGTGCCCAGGATTATCTGATGGATTGGACTTGGGGTATGAGACAAAGAGGAGTCAGAATAGTTTGTAAGTTTTTGACTTGAACATCTGGAAAATAGAATTAAATGACCAGTTGAGACAGGGAATATTGAAAGGAGCATGGCTTGAGTGAGAAAATAAGTTCGGTTTTCAACATATTAAGTTGGGGATGCCTAATAAATCTAAGATTCTAAAGCAAAGAAACACATAGTAGAAAAGAAATGAAGAACTCCTATTTCCACAGTTACCTAATCTGTTGTACAGCCTCTCCAGACAGCATGGGAACAACACTGGACCAGTGGGACATCTTATGGCCCCCGTAGATAAACAACTGTGAACTCTTTCTTGTCTTTTTCTTTATGCAACATTATGGTTTGCATAGATGGACCACATTCTTTCCTCTTGCTTTTAAGGAATCCAGTCAGTTTGGGAAACTAATTAATGGGTTTGATTGGCATTTGGGGTTGGTTGATGATTAGCCTTGGCAGACTATAGAGAGAAGCCCCTGGTCACAGACAAATGCAATATCTTCATCTTGAAAATGAAGGCAGTAATAGGACCTACTATTATTGTGAAGATTAAACAAATTGATACCTATAAGGACTTTAGAATACCACCTGGACATAAAGAAAACACTCAACAAATGGTAGCTGCTGTTAACTAGCTTTTCCTTCCTAACAACTTTTGCTCGTTGTCATTTTGATGTGAGTTGGTTTCTCCTGAATTGTGGGCTTCTTTAGACAAAGGCCTGATATCTTGTCTGTTGATCTACATGTTTGCCTTCACCACCCTAGTGTTTTGTCCAGCATCTGGCCTAAAATGGTAGCATAAAATGGAATTTCAACAAATTGGCATTGAATTAAATTATTCTCCCCTTATGGATAAGAGCTTCTTTGCTGGCTCAGACGGTAAAGAATCTGCCTGCAATGTAGAAGACCCTGGTTCTATCCCTCAGCAGGGAAGATCCCCTGGAGAAGGGAATGGCTACCTACTCCAGCATTCTTGCCTTGACAGTATCCTTCTTGGACAGAGGAGGCTGGCGGGCTACATTCTATGGGGTCGGAAAGAATCGGACACGACTGAGCGACTAACACTTTCAACTTCTTATGGATAAATCCCCCAGAATCTGAAGATCTCAGCATGGGGACCCCATTGCCCACTTCCATCCCCCAGGGCTAGGGGACGAGGGGTGCGGGAAAAGGCCAAGCAGGCCACCGGCTCTAATGTACATCACCTACCCATCATTCTGCTGACCCCTCCTTTTCCCATAAGGAGATCACAGGATGGGGATGCTCCCCAAAACTCCTGGGAGTCAGAAGAGGGAATCTCGAACTGGAGACTAGCAGTGGAAAATCGTGGGTGGGATTTGGTAGTTAGGAAAAAGAAGTATCAAACCACTAAGGGGAGGTGAGGATGAGTCAGATTGAGAAGGACCAGAAATCGGGAGCTGCAAGAAAGGGGTCGAAGAAGACCTGCTGTTGGGATGGCGCGGGGTGGGAGATGCAAGGTGGAAGAACAGAGTGAGCGAAGAATGGAGTCTCGCGGAGGGTCGACGACGCAGGGACCGAGGCAAAGGCTCGAGATTGGACGAGGAAGAAGAGAGAGTCCCGGTTGCCAAGGCAGCCACCCGACGAGGAGGCCTCGGCAAGGAGGTGGGAGCGCGCGCCCTCCTCCTCCGGGACCCCCGCGGTCCCCTCCCGGAGGCCGCGCTGACGTGTCGGTCGGAGACTCACAGGCCGGCGGGAGCTACTCCGTCCATTGGATTTTCCAGGCAAGAGTACTGGGGTGGGGTGCCATTGCCTTCCCCGAATACCCTCATTTTTTAAAAAGGTAAAAAATAAAAGCAAAAGGCCCTCCCTACTCACATGGCCAATCCTAGTTCATCTTTGCCAATTTCAGAAAGATTTTTCAGGAGATTCTGATGTGTTTTTCCCAGCTTCTCTGACTCTCAAGGGTGTCTGAAGGAAGAGCAGAACCCTCTCACTTCAGTAGCCCCCCTCTTCGCCAAGGCTCAGCTGAGGGGGGCCCATGGCCTGGCCTCCTGCTTGACAGACGGCTGCATCTCCAAGCCCCAACACAGAGGAGGCCATGGCACACTGTGATTGACAATGCCTGCTGCCCTTCTTTCCGTCACAGAACATGAGGTCTCGTGCACAGTAAATGCAGTGACTTGGGGACTCTGCCACCTCTCTGGGCCCAGTCTGTCTTCCAAAGGCCAGAAGCTCAGACAGAGGGGTTTTCTCCTGGGTCTCTGCCTGCCCCTCGTTTCCCTTTCTGGACATGAAGCAGAGCCGACAAGGGAGGTGGATGGGGGGTGTGTGCCAGGGAGTGTGGTCAGTTTCCTTTCTCTTCAGGATAAAAGAAGAAAATACCCCGACCTTAACTATATGTTCTCCACCCCTGGTATTATGAAGACTGCTTGACCTTAGCCTTGGAGGACAGCCTGGCTTCTCTCTAAGGAGCCTGGGGAGACTTTCCACTCAGAAGGTAAAGTGGGAAACACTGCTGCCTAGATGGGAGGAGCCAGGATTTGGTGCGCAGGAATCTGGGTCTCGGTTCAGGCTCTCGGGAGGCTGACTTTGAGACAAGGATGCCGATGCCGGTGACTAACTTGCGAAGTGGACGACGGCCAGCAGAAGGGTGGGGGGATGTGACCCTGGGAAGGGAAGGCGGCCAGTAAAGCACGATCTGGAAAGCCAGTTATCCCTGTGGGCTGTGGGGCCTGACCCCAATTCCCAGGGAATTCTAGGGAGAAGGCATGAACCATGCACCTCAGGGCGAGGGGAAGGGAAAGCGAAAGTCGCTCAGTCATGTCCAACTCTGCGACTCCATGGACTAGTCCATGGAATTCTCCAGGCCAGAATACCAGAGTGGGTAGCCTTTCCCTTCTCCAGGGGACCTTCCCAACCCAGGGATTGAACCCAGGTCTCTCCCGCATTGCAGGCGAATTCTTCACCAGCTGAGCCACAAGGGAAGCCCAAGAATACTGGAGTGGGTAGCCTATCTCTTCTCCAGGGGATCTTCCTGACCCAGCAAACTGAACCAGGGTCTCCTGCATTGCAGGCAGATTCTTTACCAAATGAGCTATCAGGGAAGCCCAAGGGAGAGGGAGTTGGGATATTTATTCACCANGCCACAAGGGAAGCCCAAGAATACTGGAGTGGGTAGCCTATCTCTTCTCCAGGGGATCTTCCTGACCCAGCAAACTGAACCAGGGTCTCCTGCATTGCAGGCAGATTCTTTACCAAATGAGCTATCAGGGAAGCCCAAGGGAGAGGGAGTTGGGATATTTATTCACCAACTAATGCTCCACCAGGTGCCCCAGTCAGAGGAGTGAGGAGCTAGTGTACCAGTGGGTTAAGGCAGGCATGGAATCCATTGACATGCATTATTCTTAAAGTATCATCTCTTTTTAAAATTAATTTTTATTGGAGTAAGTTGCTTTACAATGTTGTATAAACTGTACAGCAAAGTGAATCAGCCATATGTATGCACATATCTGCTCTCTTTTGGATTTGCTTCCCATTTAGGTCACTACAGAGCACCGAGTAGAGTTACCTGAGCTATACAGTACATTCTCATTAGTTATCTGTTTTATACATAGTAATGTGTATATGGGGCTTCCCAGGTGGCGCTAGTGGTAAAGAACCCATCTGCCAATGCAGGGGACATGAGAGATGGAGGTTCAGTCCTTGGATTGAGAAGAGCCCCTGGAGGAGGGCACAGCAACCCACTCCAGTACTCTTGCCTGGAGAATCCCATGGACAGAGGAACCTGGCTGCTACAGTCCATAGGGTCAAAGAGTGAGACACGACTGAAGCATGGATGCACGTGTGCATGCAATGTGTACATGTCAATCCCAACCTTCCACTTCATCCCACCCTGCCTCCCAAACTCAAGCACATATTATGTGAAAAGCAGAATCTACCTATGTCTGCTTTATCCTAAGAAGCAATTATCTTCCCTCTAACCTTCCAATAAATCAGATCGTCCAGAAGGCAGTCCGAGTTTACTGGCTACACGTGCTCAATGAAGGCCAGGCAGAAAAGCCTGGAGGCCAGGGGGCTGAGATGTCCTCGCGGCCTCAGTAGTGGTCTTCCGAGGGCCCCCCGAGATATATCCAGCACTCAGGGGAGATGCCAGGCGGCAGGGGGGAGGGCAGTGGTGGTGGTGACAGGGGTTCTGTGCGGTTCAGTGGCTCGCCCCAGGCTGGCAGTGCATCCAGCCCAGGCCCTCTGCCCAGGGCCTGCCCTGGCTTTTAGCTCTGTTCCCCCTGGTTGTCCTCTTGTGGTTTAAAGGTCACACTGCACTGTGTTCCTCTGTTTCCAATGAGGAAACAAGGTCCAGATTTCCCCAAGGCACGTGTGAGCTGGAGGTGAGGGTCAGAGGGTCATGAGTCCCCTCCAGGCCAGCCCCATTGTCTGAGGAACCAAAGTCCTCTCTCACTCTCTCTCTCTGGCCCAGTCCTCTCCAGTTTCCCAAACTTCTGATGCATAAACCAATATGGTGCACTGCTCCACCCAGACCCTCAGCCCCCGATTCGGGCTCAGGCCCTGCTGCTACAGAGGAGGGGATGGTGAGGCTGATGCTAGTGGGACCCAGTGGGACCCCTTTGAGAGGCCTCTGCTTCTGGCTGGACTCCCTTTGGCCTTTGCCGAGGGAGAAATTAGCTTGTATAAGTCAGATCCTTTCTCAGGAACTAAATCCCAGCAGCAAACAAAAACCAGACCGGGAACCATCCGCTCGAAAAGACAAAGTGAGTTGAGGGCAAGGAGCCAATCCGTAGGCCCCCAACCAGAGCCCAGTGCCAGGGTCTCCCTTTCATGGCAAGGGACAAAGAGTCACAAAGCTAAAGGAGTTCTCTCCTTCTCTCTCTCCCTTTCCTTTTTGGGAATGAAGTCAGGCATGCGCCCTCTCCATGTAATTCATTTCCCTTGTGGTCCCAACCAGCCCCGAGGCCACCACAGGAAATGGTGAAGCAGAAGAACTTTCCATAGACAGGTCCAAATATTTGCCTTCTGATGCCACCTGATTAAGTCTGTGATTCTAGCTGCCACGGAGAAAGGCGGAAATCTGCTGGTTGTTCCCGAGCCCTCTGCTCGGTGGTGGAGGAGGAAGTGTCTCACATGCGCTGTTTCTCCCTGGGGCCCGACCTCCTGGTCTAAGTGTCGCTCGTATAACCGGGGGCCCGTGGGGCTCAGACCAACGCCCGTTTTCTCCAGGAGATTCCACTGCCAGTAAACAGACAGGAGGCTCCTCAGAGGTGGGAGCTTAGGTCTGTCTGCCGACTTGCTGCTTTGTTCCTTTTTGTGTTTCACCATTTTCCTATTAAACACACGAATGACATAACTGGGTGGGTACCGCCAAGAGGCCAAGGTCAGGATCTTTATTCCCACGTGGGCCTTTTCTTTGTTTGTTTTTTTGTTTTCAATAAGCTCTGCTTCCTCCAGGAGTATCCCTCGCCCTCAGAGGGCCGCCATGGCCAGGAGCAACATGGCAGTGCCTAGGAATGCCAGGGGTCGTGTACTCGCCTCCTCCGGAGACTCCTGCAGCGAGCTTTCCTCATAAGTCTTCTATTCTCTCTCCTGCCTGCCCTCTGTTTCTGTCTGTTCACAGAAGCAGACGTCCAGCAAACACAACCAGGGCACAGGAGGGATCTCGATGGAGAGTCACGGACTTCTCTCAGTGTCACATGGCTGGGGCTCCATACGTGGGGTTAGAACTGGGTCTCGGGTCCCATCCACAAGGGAAAGGAAATCCATCACCTTCAAAAGGAGGGGCAGCCTGTGGAGGGCAGGTTAACAGGGAGCCTGCCCCCACCTTTGGAGGGGGGGTGCGGGTGGTCATCGCCGATGGCTGGCAGCTGGGAGGCCGAGTTTCCTTTTATGGAATTAACCAGAGAACCCAGTTCCTCTCCCTCTTCCCCCGCCTATGCCTTTCTGAGCCACTGCCGGGCCACTGGCTGCCGGGCAGGAGGGATCTGATTCCAAGATCTGGCATGGAGTCCATAATGCACTTTTCCTCTCAAAGCTCCTAAAGCTTGTTCCACATGGTCTGGCCCTGGGCAGACACTGGGGCCCCCTCATACACCTCCTCAGTCCCTGACCCCTCAACATCCACTACCAACATCAGCTTCTCTTTGCCTAGCTGTGTGATGGATAGAATGATACCCATTCCGCTTCCCGCAGCTCTCAACCAGCGATTCAGGGGAGTGGATGAGTATATCCCTCGGCTCCCTCCCATCCAGGGCTTCCTTCCCTTCCCTGGGTCACCTCCCAAACCAGGACTGCGTTCAAGTGCTAGCTCACGGCTGCTCCCAGGAACCCATACTAAGATGGCTGCCTGATGTACTGGGAAGAACCTCGGAGAAGAGGGAAGAAAGTCCAGATTCCAGTGATTAGGTATCTCTGAGTCTCAGAGCCCCCACCTGCAACAAGGGTTGAAATGCTGCCCAGGGAACCCAAGCGTGTGCTAAAAGAATTGGGACCACCATGTGACCTGCCAGGCTTCAGATGGCCAAGCGCTGATGGGGTGTGGGAGTCGAGTTCCTTTTCTGAGCAGCCAGAGCCTCAGTGGGGTGAGACTGCCCAGGTGAGACCAGACTCTGCTTCCTCTGCTCCTGGTTCAGCATCCTAACTTCCCATCCCCTTACTGGGTGAGGTTGGCATGACATCTTTACTCCATCTGCCTCGGAGGTGGAGAGATGACACTACCCCCGAAGCTTCCTGGCACCGGAGGGTGATTTTAAAAGCAACAGATACATTCTCCAAACTCTGCTATCAAAGCAGGGAGCTGGCTGGGGTCCCTTAAAAGGAAACTCCAATAAGCAGACTGTCAGGCTCCAAACCATAAGCCCTGCAGCTGGCCTGGTGGATGGAGAATTTCCTGGGGTGGAAAGTGATTTCACCAAGGTTGTGAGCGCCTGGAAAGTTCTGACCTGGGGTCGCTTTCTGTTTCTCCCCTAGAAATACAAATGTCTTTCCCATCTGCCAGGTCTCGAAGAGGATGAAGCATCCAAGATGGCAATCATTAAACAATTGGCTGATATTCACTGTGCACCATAGGATGTTAAATGCTAGGAGGGGAAACAGGATACAACCATGAAGTAGTGAATTAGTTTAAAAAATTAACATGCTTGGATTAGAGACGACTCTAGAATTTCAACGTAGCCATTTTGGAAGGCCTTTCACCCACCTCAATGGCTTTATACACTAAACAATTTTAGAATTCTCTGGTTTTTTTTTTTAAGTGTTTGATTTTTCTGATTTAATTTTCCAGCGAGGCATAACGTGCAGATGGAAAAATGCACAGAAGTTCAGTGTAGAGTTCAGTACATTTCAACAAATGCAGACGCCCTGGTGATCCACAACCCAACAAAGGCACAGGAGCACTCCATCACCCCAACAGGTCCCTCGAGCCCCTTCCAGTCAAAGGCAGGGATGGTACCCTTTACACCTTCATGGTTCAGTGTACTTCCCAAGAGCAAGGACATACACTTACATAAGCGTGGCAAAACTGTCAAAACATGGACATCAACAAAGCTAATAAGAGTATGATCGAATCTACAGACCTGATGCAGTTCACTCATTATCTCATTCTCATTTTACTGGAAAAGGACACATTCCTGCACTGGATGCAGGCAAGAATCACACACCACACACACCTGAGCTGTCGTTTTCGTCTCCTCCAAACTGGGGACAGCTGCTCTTACTGGGCTTCCACATGCTTGCAGGCCAGATTGTGTGGGCTGCCCCTCAACTTGGGTTTGCCTGTCGATTCCTCAAGATATACAACCCTGGAAGTGACCGTGCCCCTTCCAGGGTATCCCGTCAGGAGGCACGATGCCAGCTTGTCCCTACACTGGGTTAGGACAGGGTCAGCCAGCTTCCTCACTGTCAAGTTCTTATTTTCTTATCCAATGGCAATATGCCTTAAGATGATGTAAATATCCTGTTTATCAAGCATTTAGTCACTAGTTGAACTGTTATTTATGGTTCTTATTTGAAACAATTATGAAGGTTGCCATATGGTGAGTTTTCTAATTTCATCATCTCTCTACTCAAAGGAAGAGTGTGTCTCATTCATTCATTCAACCATTCGTTTATTCAAATGTGGACTCACAGATTCCTTTTTAAAAATTAATTTATATACTTTAATTGGAGGCTAGTTACTTTACAATATTGTAGTGGTTTTTGCCATACATTGACATGAATCAGCCATGGGTGTACACGTGTTCCCCATCCTGAACCCCCCTCTCACCTCCCTCCGACTCACAGATTCTTATCTTATTCTTTGGATCTTATTCGACTGTTACTATCACTAATTATTTTGATCTCAAATGGTCCCAGTTTTGGCCAGTGAGAAGTCCTTCCAAAGCTGGTTGCTGTGTCCTTGTGCAAAGTCAGGCCTGAGAAATTTCTGGACACTGAACGACCATGGGCCCCATTTTTGTTTCAGAAGAGATTTAGCTTTTATTAAAAGCTCTTCTTTCAATAAAGCATCCTTTGGCTACACTGTTGGGTCCTGGGGCCAGTGGTTGTCATGGCTGCTACTTTGGAGAGAGGGGTGGAGCAGGGGGCCTGGGACTGCAGAAGGGGTGGGGTGGGACCCACTCAGCACCAGGAGGAGGGCACTGCCCAGCCTCAGCTGGACACAGGGCACACACCAGCCCCACAGCCAAAGCCAAGCTTGAGAGGCTACCAGGGCAGAGAGCAGCTAAAACTGTGCACCAGAAAGGAGGGAGACAGGAGCCAACATCAAAGGCAGGGACAGGCAAGTGGGTGCCAGGTTCTCAGGACATCCGTGGGCCCCACTGGCTACTTTTAACTCTGTTCGTCCTGTTTTCTTTCTGACTGGATCCTTCCTGTCAGCAGTCATCACCGCCAGTTAGAAAATGTTCTCAGCAGAGACATCAAGCAAGATGGTTCTCAGTTTAAAAGGAATCCAACTTCCCTCCAATAGCTGTCTCACTGACTGCCACCGTGCAAGCTAAATGTGCATGGGCACACACACACACTAACACTCACTTCCATTCTTTACTGAAAAATTGACACTTGATCGTTAACTCTTCCACCATTTATCCCAAGAGTGTGTATTTTACTTTTCCTGCTCTATGGTGCCATGTGTCACGGTGATAAATACTGCTTCTCCTGAATTTCATAGCATGAAACACGAAGCCTGTTATTCAGAAGATATCCATGGATGGACACTGGTTAATCATTACAAAACAGAACAGTTTTCTTAGGCAAACATGGGGAATGTACCAATGTCAAGTAGTCAGGCCCTAAGCTACCAAGGAAGTTTCAGCTTTGAGGATGATTCATATCCTCCCACTCAGACCCTCTCTGTAACACAGCCACCAAGGGCAAAACCAACTGATGCTGACTCCTATCTCCTCCTCCCTCCCAGGTAGGGTCCTTTCCCAGGTATGGTAAGAATCAGCAGGTGGGAAAATGGGAGGTACGGAGAACACAGCCAGTCCAAAAACCTGGGCATATACTCAGACAATGGTCAGCTCTACTCTTTTCCTAGTCAAAATAAAAGCCCCTGGACACTTCTAGAGTTTTCTGCAATTCATCCCTACTGGATGAAGAAGGGTTAAAAAAGAAAGAAACAGTAGGCCTTTCTGTTTAGTTCTCTGCTTTCATTCCAAGCCTATTTGTTAATAATGAAGCAAGGCTCTGTTTCACCTCAGTGAAAATTTCAAGCCTCAATTATCTCAATTTCTTTGCAAAAGCCTGGTCTTTTCCCTTCTCAGCTTCCAGGTTTTCATAAATGGGGGAGCACCTCCTCTTCAGGGAGCCAGGCTGCCACCTGTGGCCACTTCAATGTAAATTAAATAAAATTAAATTAAAGTCAAGATTTAGTTCGTCAGTTGCACTGGCCACACGTCAAGTGCTCCGGGGATGCATGTGGCCAGGACCTTCCATGTGATAAACAGTGTAGAGAACACACTGTCCTCCAGGGAGTCCTCCTTGGTGAGGGGGGCACTAGCCAACGGGCTCCCCCATGTTCAAAGGAGAGGGAGCTGTGTCAGAGCCATGCCGGGACCTCACGAGGTGTCCTCTGCACTCACATCCATGGATGGTGTACTGGGTGCCAGGGGCGCACCTGAGGGTGGCGGGGGATGGGGAGGAAGTGGAGGCATTTGACCTTTACCTTTCTTCTACTGACATTTCACCTTCTAATCCTTCCCACTCATTTCTCAGCAAGTTGTAACATTTGCCTCAAAGTGGAACCCAAACATTGGTTCCTTTTTTTTTTTTTTTTAAAATTTTGATAAAGTAAGTTTGATGATGCCAAAGGTCTCTCTAGGGCTTCCGGGAGAGCTCTCAAGGCAGGAGACCCTGGTTCGATTCCTGGGTTGGGAAGATCCATTGGAGAAGGGACAGGCTGCCCACTCCAGGATTCTTGGGCTTTCCTGGTGGCTCAGCTGGTAAAGAATCCACCTGCAATGCGGGAGACCTGGGTTCTAAAGCTGGGTTGGGAAGATCCTCTGGAGAAGGGAAAGGCTACCCACTCCAGTATTCTGGCCTGGAGAATGACAGGGACTGTACAGTCCATTGGATTGCAAAGAGTCGGACACAACTGAGCGACGTTCCCTTTCACTTTCAAAGGTCTCTCTGTGACCAAAGATTCTGTCTGTCAATATTACTTAGGGTCTCATGAAGAGAGGGGCATATGTAGTTTGGGGACCCCTCCAGAGCAGGAGAGTTGATGACNGGACTGTACAGTCCATTGGATTGCAAAGAGTCGGACACAACTGAGCGACGTTCCCTTTCACTTTCAAAGGTCTCTCTGTGACCAAAGATTCTGTCTGTCAATATTACTTAGGGTCTCATGAAGAGAGGGGCATATGTAGTTTGGGGACCCCTCCAGAGCAGGAGAGTTGATGACTATATCCTGGTTTTAGGAGGACAGATAAAAGTCTAGTCATTGGGATGACAGAGGAGGTGGTGGGAGGAGGGACTAAATCCGCAATCACACCCCAAACCCATTAACATGAAGGGACTACAAGAAAAGAAAAATCTCCAGAGATCTCCTTTCAGTATGAAATAAGTCACATTGGAGATAATTATCAGCTTAATATGCCACAGGCCCATGGTAATTATAAGTTGTTCTTTAAAACAGTCATAGTAACCTTCACTTCTGGAAGTACTGGGATAACTTTTAGGAACAATAAGAGAGTCCATGGGGTCACAAAGAGTCGGACACAACTGAGCAACTGAACAACAACAAAAAGGAAGATGAGCCCACAGAAGGCATGACTGTTCACAAAGGACCCTGACGACTGCTTTGCCTTTAAAGAAGTTAACCTTCCACTCTGAACATCAGGACCTTTGGCCATGGAAGGAAAAAACAGTACTCTCCCACTACTTCCCCACCTCACCACACACACACACACACACACACACACAAATACAATGACCCTGTCAATGTGTAGTTTTAAAAAAGTAAGACCAGATCACAAGGTGAGTTAAGCAGGAGGGTGGGCAGGTAGACAGAGATGGATTTCCTGCTTGAAGAAAGCCTCTGCCAAACCTGAACAGGGTAAGCAAAGAAAGTTATTTTTAAGACTTGCAAAGTTTGAATTGGCTTAAATGTAGTCCTTGCCTGGAGGCAAGGAGAAAAACTCAGATAATAAATAATACCTGGACCAGCATGTCAGGGAAAAATCAGAAAGAAAGAAAAAACAAAGAATCTTCATTTTCACAGCGTAGATCCTAAACCAGGGAACAGGCAACCTTTGCTATTGGACTGTCCAACCTTTGCTCAAGGAAGGACTGGGGGCAGGGGGTCCTAGCAAGATCCGTCACAGACCAGAGTTACTAAGACTAGTACTGGAAATGAACCACTGATGTCTTCGCATTCTTATGTAAACTATAAACAAAAACACCATTAGAAAGACATGACTGCTTTATTGACCTATAACCTATCACTTGGGCTTTCCCAGGTGGCCCAAATAGTAAAAAAAATCTCCTGGCAATGCAGGAGATCCAAGTTTGACCCCTAGGTCAGGAAAATTCCCTGGAGAAGGGAATGACAACCCACTCCAGTATTCTTGTCTGGAGAATTCCATGGACAGAGAAGCCTAGAGGACTACATACAGTCCATGGCATTGCAAAGAGTCAGACATGACTGACAGACTAACACACANTCATGGGAAATAGATGGGGAAACAGTGGAAACATCTGTCTCTTATACACATCTAGATGTGTATAAGAGACAGTCAGAGTCTTTTCCAATGAGTCAACTCTTCTCATGAGGTGGCCAAAGTACTGGAGTTTCAGCTTTAGCATATTTCCTTCCAAAGAAATCCCAGGGTTGATCTCCTTCAGAATGGACTGGTTGGATTTCCTTGCAGTCCAAGGGACTCACAAGAGTCTTCTCCAACACCACAGTTCAAAAGCATCAATTCTTCAGCGTTCAGCTTTCTTCACAGTCCAACTCTCCCATCCATACATGACTACTGGAAAAACCATAGCTTTGACTAGACGGACCTTAGTCAGCAAACTAATGTCTCTGCTTTTGAATATGCTATCTGGGTTGGTCATAACTTTTCTTCCAAGGAGTAAGCGTCTTTTAATTTCATGGCTGCAAGTCACTATCTGCAGTAATTTTGGAGGTCAAAATACATATTATATTGCATGACAAAAATTATAAAATGTCACTCATGTTTTTTCCCTTTGATATATAGAAATTTAAGATTACCAAATATCTAGTCATGAATTAATATTTTTTTTTACTTAAGCATAACAGTGGGTAAGCAAATATTCGTATTCATAATTTGATATCTCTGATGCCGAGGAAATCAGAGGCACAGGATAAGGCTGATGTCCAAACTGTCCAGGTTTCCAGACTCTGGGTTTCTGGGTATAGTCACAGAACAAGTTTTAACAGGTAATTCAGTCAGTTCAGTCACTCAGTTGTGTCTGACTCTTTGCAACCCCAGGAATCACAGCAGGCCAGGCCTACCTGTCCATCACCAACTCCCAGAGTTCACCCAAATCCATGTCTATTGAGTTGGTGATGCCATCCAAACATCTCATTCTCTGTCGTGCCCTTCTCCTCCTGCCCCCAATCCCTCCAAGCATCAGAGTCTTTTCCAATGAGTCACCTCTTTGCATCAGGTGGCCAGTGTATTGGGGTTTCAGCTTTAGCATCAGTCCTTCCAAAGAACACCCAGGATTGATCTCCTTTAGGATGGACAGTTGGACCTCCTTGCAGTCCAAGGGACTTTCAAGAGTCTTCTCCAACACCACAGTTCAAAAGCATCAAATATTTGTCACTTCCACTGTATAATTGTAAGGGATTTGATTTAGGTCATACCTGAATGGTCTAGCGGTTTCCCCTACTTTCTTCCATTTGAGTCTGAATTCGGCAATAAGGAGGGCATAGGGAAACTCAGATCCCAGGGCTCCACCCCAGTGCTCCAGACTCAGGAGGGCTGGGATGGGGCCAGAGAACATGCAGTACTCACACACTCCAGGGACCCGCTGGTCCTCAAACTGCATTTTGAGAAACACTCGCTGCTTGAGGGATTCCTGGGGTCCCCCCAGGTCTGGCAGAAGGAAAGTCAGATAGACTGAAGAGGCCAGTGGGGAAGCACACTTCTCTTTGGCCCACAGGTGCCAAGTGCAGGGCCTTCCGGGAGAGCATGAGTCAGCACCAGCAGAGCCTCGAGCCCTGTGGGGGTGCTGTTTCCAGGAGACCATGAGCTCCCGCTCAAGAGCCCCTCCGTGGTCTCCAGGGAGCCCTGGACAGATGGCAGCCTGGGCTGTTCTTTCCTTTTCCTTCCACTGCGCCTGCTGCTCCCTGTGCCAGCTCCCGGGTAGCCCTGGACTTGGCAGGTTCTCAACCCTGCAGACGACAGCACTGCCCAGAGAACACCAGGGGTCTGGGGTCTACGGTCTGTGGTCTGGGTGGGTTGCTGAGGCAACCTGTGCTTTACAAGTTAACTGCTCCTGAGATGCAGACACCAGGCTTGCCTCGGGCCAGCAGCCCAGCGTGGTGCTCCCTGGTCCTGCTCCCCATTAGGTTTTGGACACCAGATACTCTGCGGCCCACGTCCCTCCCGGCCAGCGGTGAAGTCACTACCGTACCCACAGCTCCCACTGAAGATCCACTACTAAACGCAGGAGACCCTCACAGGTCAGCCCATCCCCTGGTGGTTATCTGCATCCCCGCCAGACACATATCACTCAGAAAAAAATGGCTTCCCGGCCACTGGGCCCAAAAGCCCCTCTCAAGTTGCAAACTGACCCTCAAGGTGTTTTTTTTTTTTTTCCCCAGGAACTATTTTTCCTGGCATACATGTAACATACAACGAAAAAAAAAAATCCTTTGCTTTTTTAAAACATCCAATACAAAATAAGCTATTGTTAAGGCTCCAAGCAGTCTGTCGTAACTCCCCAGTATGCTGTAAAAACAATAAGCCCCTTGAGGGCGTGTGTTCCTTGGCCATGACTCTCTCTGGGGTTGGTTTGACTATTTTGTTCCTTCCATGGCCTCTGTGAATGGGCATCCCCACCAGATACACATGCTAGGCTCTGGACTCTCAGCACTGGTGGGGCACCCAAACAGCTGACGTTGTTCTCAAGCAGACACTCTTTTTTCTCCCTTTACGCTGCAAACAAAGTCAGTAGCCAATTCTGGATGATGAACTTAAGAAGGGCAAACCTCCATGGAAACTGAGATGCCTGGCATAAGGCTGTCCAAGATAGATGAGCAGGTCTGAGGCAGATGCGATACCCCAGGGGAATGGTCAGGTACATAACACAGTTATTCTTCAGTTGCTATGTGCAGAAACTCCACAGCTTTGGCACAAAAGGAAGAAAAGAAGAGGGCATCTGGAAAAGACCCAGGGCCCTTTGGAAGGCCATGGCTGCACCACTGACCCACTGCCACTGGCTGAAACAGAAACAGTGGTGGACTCAGGGATGAAAGCTCAAGTCCTCTGCTACACTGAGACACCCACAGGGTTGGGGTCTGCAAGTCCCTGAACTTCTCCAAACACCAGCGCCCTCCACCGTGCCCCAGGGTCCTTACTACTGCCTGGTCCCAGGTGGAGAGAGTAGGGGTGTGGGGGACAGTGAAGGTCCAGGGTGGGGGCAGGTGAGGCTCAAAGGTTTAAAGATTTTGTAAAAGTCCACACAAGTCTGCTGTGTAATTTCAGTCTGCCTTTTAACTATCCTCCCGTGGGTGTTAATAACTTTCTTTTTTTGTTAGTTAGTTAGTTTTTGTTTGGCCGCACTGTGTGGCATGCAGGATCTTAGTTTCCTGACCAAGGATTGAACCTACGCCCCCTGCAGTGGAAGTATGAAGTCCTAACCACTGGATCACCAGGGAATTCCCAGATGTCAATAACTTTCAACAAAATTCTTTTTGACTTTCAACAGATGAGGCAACATCTTTTTTGCCCTGAGACCACAGGAGATGCCAGTTCAGTTCATCCTCACACTCCTCTTTGGCTTCCTTGATCATGCCACTAGATTTGGGGGAAGATTGGTCGAAGTAGAAAGGGCAGTGGACTCAGAGTCAAGGGTTTGAGTCCTCCCTCTATGCTGGGGCCAGCAGTGGGGAGAGGGAAGTTCCCAGGGTGGAGGGACGTCTCCAAACACCAGCTGTCTTCTCTGGGAAACACTTAAGACAGTGTTCATTCTGCATTACAGAAATGCAACGCAGACTTCGGGAATGGAACTGAGGCTGACAATTCCACCTGCTGAAGAGCCTACTATGCATCAGACTCTTTAACACGTGTTGCCTGCATTATTCAGAGAAGGCAATGGCACCCCACTCCAGTGTTCTTGCCTGTAGAATCCCACGGATGGAGGAGGCTGGTGGGCTGCTGTCTATGGGGTCGCACAGAGTCGGACATGACTGAAGCGATTTGGCAGCAGCAGCAGCCTGCATTATTTATGTCTTAAGAGAAACCTGTATTTTACTTGTCATCATTTGCACTAGTCACATAAAAGCATCACGATGAAATAGATCAAGAAATGCCTCCATGGTCACACATAGCAGGGGAACAGTTTAGACAGAATACAAGTTTGGGTGACTTTAGTTCCAAAGTCTTTTCCCTAAAACCTTGAGGTGATACATGTAAAAATGCCCTGAAAATGCTGACGCCAAGTCAAAGATAAGATGATGTGATTGTCCAGGAACCAGAAATGCTAACTAAAACAGCAGCTCACTCATCCTGTATCATCAGGGAAGAAGCGATTTCACTTAAGTGAGGTGTTCCAGGTTTCTAAAGGTTAGCCCTAATTAAGAATCGACCTTGCAGAGGCTTTTAATGGAAAATTTTCAAAAGTAATTACACTCTCTTTTGCTATCTTAAATACTCACGGATCTGAATTTCAAGATTTCTAAAAATAATCCAGAACGTTAATGAGGCAAGAAAATGAGATACAATTGGAAATGTTCTTAGGGTCTGTGATAGGAGTTAAGGGGGATCGAATGGCTGGACTTGTTCATGTAACAAGCCTACTTTCTCCTAGAATATTTTATTATGAAAAATTTTCAAAAATGCTAAAAAGTTGGGAAAACATTACCCACCCCCAGCACCTAGATTGTAACATCACATTATAAAACACTTGTTTTATCACACAGGTACCCGTCTGTCCACTCCTCTGTCCAGCTACCAATATGTCTTTTTAAAACACATTTAAAATTATACTGCAGAGAACTTTCTTGGTGGCACACTGGATAGGAATCCACCTGTCAATGCAGGGGACGCAAGTTCAATCTCTGGTCTAGGAAGATTCCATCTGTTTCAGAGCAACGGAGCCAATGAGCCACAATTACTGAATCCCACATGCCTAGAGCCTGTGCTCCACAAGAGAATCCACCAAAAGGAGAAACATGCACCATAACAAAGGGTAGCCCCCACTCGTCACAACTAGAGAAAGCCTGTACAGCAACTAAGACACAGCACAACCAATAAATGAATAATTAAAAAAATAAAATCACATTGCAGAGACCAGCACACTTCTCCCTGAATTCTTCAGCATGCATATCAAATTCATACTTGTTTGTGGTACTTCTCTACTGAGATGCAGTTCAGACACAATAAACTGCACAAATCTTATGTGAACGTTCACTGAGCTGTGACAAGTGATACGCCCTCGTAGCCCAAAGTTCTCTCAAGATGCTGACCTTTACTACTGCCCAGAAGGTTCCCTGGCACCCGAGTCAACTCCACTCTCACTCCCGAGAGAGTACATTTTACAGGGCTTCCTTCTCTTCCCCTTGAGGCCAACTCTACAAGTGCCAGAGGTTCTGTATCTAATCTGTGACCTCATTTTATCTGCAATTATCTGGATGGGGGTCATGAGAGTAATTCACAGCCACTTTTAGAAAAGTGCATGGGTCCTTGATTGTCTTGCCATGAGGCCAAGAGGCATTCACCTCAACAAGGGCATAGGAGTATCTGATCTTGCCAGAAGGTTGGTTTCCATATAAATGGCAAGCTACTGGATCGTTACAAAGCTTGACCAAGTATCTTTCCACTTGTAAGATCCAGGGCTGATTTGTACAAGAAAAGAATTTCCACAGGGGTTAAGATTTCCATGTGACAAAGATTCATCTGGTCAACGTTATGTTTTTTCCAGGAGTCATGCACAGATATGAGAGTTGGACCGTAAAGAAGACTGAGCACTGAAGAACTGATGCTTTTGAATCAGGGTGCTGGAGAAGACTCTTAAAAGTACCTTGGACAGCAAGGAGATCAAACCAGTCCATCCTAAAGGAAATCAACCCTGAATGTTCATTGGAAGAACTGAAGCTACAGGTGAAACTCCGCTACTTTGGCCACCTTATGCAACGAGCCGACTCATTGGGAAAGACCCTGATGCTAGGAAAGATTGAAGGCAAAAACAGAAGAGGGCAGAAGAGGATGAAATGGTTGGATAACATCACCAATTCAATGGACATGAATTTCAGCAAACTCCGAGAGACAGTGAAGGACAGGGAAGCCCGGCATGCTGCAGTCCATGGGGTTGCAAAGAGGTGGACAGGACTTAGTGACTGAACGACAACAGAAGTATTTCCCTAGGGTTCTGAGGGACTCTGTTTAGGAAAAAAACAATGGCTCCCTTAGCTCTTTCGAGCTGTGGTGCCATGACACTCGTGTGCTGCTGGGTGGCAATCACATACTGAGAAGGCAAGACGTTTTCATGTTGAGAGGCTGAGACATACACAGGTTCACATGCTGAGACATCACGTGTTGGTCTGTTGTGACATCTGCATCTTGAGATGTTGAGGCATGAGTGCGTTACAGCTACTGAAACATTTACAGGTTGACATTCACACGTTAAGATGTTGAGACATTCACACATTGATGTGTCAAGATGTTCAACGTTGAGATATTCACAGATTGACACAAGGATACATGCCCAGATCCAGATGTTGAGATTTTCACACACTGATATAGAGAGACACTCATGGCACCTGGTGAGACAGTCCCATGTTGAGATGTTGAGACATCCACAGGTTGAGATGTAAAGGCCTTCTCATTCATCTCTCTGACTTCAAGCATCAGATGACTTGGGCCAGGCCCGAGACACAGACATGGGCTCCTTTTCACCACCTTCTGATGAACTCTCCTTCTGCATCCCTTCCCTGCAGCAGTGCCGGTCCCACCCTAGAGGTCTCCACGGGCAGTTTCCACCTATGCCTATGGCGTCCTGCATCTTCCTGCCTGAAGATGCTATCTGGGCCCAGGTGGGTGTGCGACTCCTACATGGGCAGGCAAGAAACACTGTGGATCAACCTATGTGGATAAGATTTGAGGGATGAACACCCAAGTTTCTTCACCTGTCAGTGGCTGGACACTGTTTCCCAGAGGGTCCATGCTGGAACTGAGCCCCAGGCATCCTCAATGGTAACATCCCCTATTGGTGTTTCTTGAGATCACTTCCCAAACAATCTCTTTGTACCCAAATCCTTGTCGCTGATTTTGGTGAGAACTCTAACTGAGCCACCTCCAAAGCACCAGTCCTGTCTCCAAGCAGACAGCTGGAAAGCAGGATCAGAACCTCTTCCCTGCCAAGAGCGAACGTGTCCTCTTCTGCAGGCCACCAGGTTCTCAGGTCACCAGCTCTTCACGGCACCTCTGCTGAAGCACATGGGTGGGACCCGCTCCTTGAGGAACAGGCATCAATGATGGAACTCCACACAGGTGCCCACATCCATGATGTCCTTCCCAATGGGAGACAAGCTCACCTCCCACCGCATCCCAGGGAGGGGCCAGTTCTCTCTCTCCACCAGCAGGTGCCCACGGCAGGCGGTGGTAGCAGGTGCTGACAGCTGTCTTTGGAGTGGGGCTGTGGGGAGGGGGCTCTCAGGATGAGTCCCTCCATGGAGAGAAGAGGTGGTGGAGCTCCACGTAGACTGTTCAGAGCTAATGTCTCCTAGAATCTCTGGGTGAGCAGACATGAAGAATACTCACAGAGACACAGGAATCTTAGAACATGGGCACCCTGAATGAATAAGGATGTTTATTTTAACTGGAGAAACAAAGGATGAAAAAAGATACAAACAGTGAAACTTCTGTGGAAAATGGTTTGGTGGTTCTTCAGTAAGTCGACCATAGGGATGTTTAATCAAAAATTTGTACACTAATGTTCAGAGCAGCACTATTTAGAGTAGGTTTAAAGTGGAAATACCCAAATGTCCATCGACAGATGAGAAGAAACAAACGGGATAGAACCTCACAAAGGAATACTGCTCAGTTCAGCCATAAAGAGGAGTAAGGATTGATACATTCTTATATAGATATATACATACACACATATATAAAATATATTGATACATAATAATATATATATATTTATTGATATATGATTATATTTATACATATATTGATACATGATTAGATATAGATATATTATAGCTTGTAAACATACTGAATGTGAGAAGATATTTGCAAATGACACATTCATAACGGGTTAATATCCAAAATATGCAAAGAACTCATACAAGTCAATGGCAAAAACAAAAACCACCAAGTGGATTAAAAAGTGGACAGAAAAACTAAATAGACATTTTCCCAAAAAAGACACAAAGGTGGCCAAAAGGAACAAGAAAAGATGCTCCACATCACTCATCATCAGGAAATGCAAATCAAAACTACAACGAGATATCACCTTACACTTGCCAGAATGGCTATTATCAAAAAGACCAGTGCCACATCAGATATTAAAATGTCTGACAATACCGAATATCTATGACAGTGGAGAACAATGGGAACTCACCCTCGTGCTGGTCAGAGTGTAAATCTATCCTCCATGCTGGAGAGCAGTTTAGTGGAATCTACTAAGGAGACACATATCCTGCCATCCAGCAATTCCACTGTTTGAGAAATTGATCTTACCAGGAGACAATGACCAGAGTGTTCAATGTGGCACTGCCATGTCAAAAGCTAGACACCATCCAAACGTCCATCCACAGGAGAACAGCTAACTAAACCTGATGAGGCTGTGCCCATGGATACCATGCAGCTTTGAGAGTCAGCGAACTAGAACCTCAGCGACCCACATGGACAGATCTCACACACAGACCATCAAGGGAGAAATGCAGGTTGCCGGAGGACACACATGGTGTGAAACATTTATACCAAGTTCAAAACCATGCAGCTGATGCTTGATACTGTTTCTGGACACATATGCTTGTGTTGAAAGCCTAGAGGTAAATGTGGATCACAAGCACTCAGAGGCAGGGAAAATTCACTCAGTCATGCCCAACTCTGTGACCCCATGAACTATACAGTCCACGGAATTCTCCAGGCCAGAATACTAGAGTGGGTAGCCTTTCCCTTCTCCGGGGTATCTTCCCAACCCAGGGATTGAACCCAGGTATTCCCCCATTGCAAGTGAATTCTTTACCAGCTGAGCCACCAGGGAAGCCCAAGAATACTGGAGTGGGTAGCCTATCCCTTCTCCAGTGGATCTTCCCAACCCAGGAATCGAACTGGGGTCTCCTGCATCAGGCGGATTCTTTACCAACTGAGCTACCAGGGAAGCCCTCAAAGGCAGGAAACAATTCAAATGTGAACAGTGAGAAGTTCAAAGGGGAGTTCAAATGCATTTGCAATAGTTTACTTCTTAGGTGAGTGATGGCGATGTGGATGTTCACTATAGTATTTCCTAGACATCTTTATGTCTGAAATATTTTGTCAGATTTCTTTTCTTTAGGAGGTGATATACTCAGCTGGCAGGAGAGGTACAAATCAATGGGAAGGTCTGGTGGGGAGGAGAGTTTGGTCCCAGTATCAGTGGTTCTTAACCAAGGGGTCTAGGGAGAAAATGTAGGGGACCCTAAACAGGGATGAGGAAATATATCTTTTTTAGTAACTTCTACCTGAAATGCAGCATTTCCCTCAAATATAAACGTGGGCAGCAAACTGCATGGTGTATTAGCAATTTCTTAGCCTTTATCACCAATAGCTGTCAGGTATTTTACAGCCCATGACACTTTGCAGGTATCTCAAGATAGCATTTATGCTCATCAACAATGAATCGCCAGTCTATGTTCGATGCAGGATGCAGGATGCTTGGGGCTGGTGCATGGGGATGATCCGGAGGGATGATGTGGGGTGAGAGGTGGGAGGGGGGTTCAAGTTTGGGGGTTCATGTTTGGGAGTTCATGTACACCCGTGGCTGATTCATGTCAATGTATGCCAAAGCCAATACAGTACTGTAAAGTAAAATAAAGTAAAAAGAAAAAAAAAAAATTGCAGTAGTTATCAGACCCTCCACCAGCTCTTGCTATTGAACATGGAATAAAGAAGCACATAGATTATTACTCCATCCCCAGATTGTTTATTCACTACACTGATGAATGTATTTCAACAGAGGTAAATTGTCTTCTGTTGCCCTGTTTTTTATCCTATGTCTTCAAAACAAGATCCTTCAGCAGACTGCCAATGGGTTTGAGCACCCCTGGAGGAGGAGCAGGGTTGGAGTCTCCAAGGAGTCAGGTCAGTGGCTACTAAGTCCGTGAGGGTCCTCACGGTTTCAGGACACAGAAGGTCAGAAATAAAAATCAGATCCTGATTTAAAGAGGAAAAGAAAGTTGTACTTGTTTATCTCAGCAGATAAAAAATGCAGAGCTGAGGGATCAGGTGAGCTCTTTGCACTGTGCCATTGTCCTGAACCTGTCTCCTCTCAGTCTCCTTCTATTGGATTTTACCCAGGGCCCGTCTTGTGAATTGTTCTGAACACAGATGGAAATGTAACGAGAACTGAACTAGCGGGTCCCGTCTCCAAGGGAGCCTCCAAAATGACCTGAAACTCAAGTGAAGGCTGAGTCTGTAATCTGGTGATTAGAACCACATGTGACTTCCTGCCTTCTGGCCGGAAGGATGCCTGGGTGGGGCAGGGGCGTGGGGAGCTGGCGGATTTCCGACTCAGCCTAGCAGAGGTGTGTCCATGCCTCAGGAAGTCTGAATCCAAGTTAAAGGATCCCAAGATGGAAGAGAACACCACTGCTTCCAGCAGGAAGCAGCCTTGTCCACCACACAGAGCTGAGTATGTGTTTATGCCCCACAGGGAAGACCATGAGGGTTTCTGTACCTCAGAACTGCCTACAGAATAGGAAGTGATGTATCTTAGGAGTGAGACTGGTGAGAACCTTGCAGGTGGTGGACTAGGATTTTTCCCTTAAATCTACCATTTATTGAGCATTTGCTACATGCTAGGCATGCTGCTATGTGCTTTTTAAACATCAACATTACTGAAGTATAATTGATTTGAAATAAACTGAGGCCTTTTATTTTATTTTTAATTTTTTTGGGGGGCAAACTGCGGCCTTTTAAAGAGGACGAGTCCATTGCCCCCAACCGTTCTTTCATGTCCTTTTGTGGTACATCCATCATGGGCCCACCTGGCCCCGATGTAATCACCAATCTGTTTCCTGCCTTAGTAGATTAGTTTGCTTTTTCTAGAATTTTATGCAAATGAAATCACACAGTATGTACGCCTTGATATCTGGCTTCTTTCATTTATCAGGATGTTTCTGAGATCCATTCAAGTTGTGGTGTGTTTGGTTGTTAATTCCTTTAAGAGCTGAATAGTGGTCCTTTACATGTATGTTACCCTACTGGTTTATCCATTTACTAGTTGATGTATACCTGGGTTTTTCCAGTTTGGGGCCGTTATGAATAAAACTGCTATGAACGTTCACATGCATGTCATTTTGTGACCATATAGTTTCATTTCTTTGGGGGAAACACCAAGAGTACAATGGCTAGGCCATATGGTAAGTGTATGTTTAACTTATAAGATACTCCACACTGTTCTCCAACGTGGCTGCACATTTTACATTTCTGTCAGCCGTAGATTAGAGTTCCAGTTGTTTCACATCTTTGCTAACACTTGGCATTGTCAGATTTTAAATGTGAGCCATCCTAATGAGCATGCAGTATTATCTCATTGAAGTTTGAATTTTCAATTCCCTGATGACTAATGATGTTGTGTATCCTTTCGTGAGCTTATCAGCTGATACATGCTTATTAGTTGGGTTAATGTGATAAAGGACCTTGCTCAGGGGAGACACTTGCTCATTTCTTGTTTTCTCTTTAAGCAGTTTTTAAAGCACATATTCTTTTTGGAGAAAGACCACGTCTCAATAATCCTTGTGTCTCTAGTACAGTATATGACACATGATAGGTACTGAGCAAATGAATTCCAGTTAATTCTGAGATGTAATAAAATGACATTCTTAAGGCCAAGTAAAGTGTTCAGCTATAGGTTTTTCTACACTGAATGGCCCAAGACTTAATTTTTTTGATTGCTGTTATTATACTATCGCTCCTTTCATATCAGACCTTCAGCCTCCCTCTGCCTCTAAATAACCCACCTCCAAAACTAGTGATCTGAATCTATCATGGGCTTGTTTGGGATGCAAACAGGTTTGTTTTGACTTCTAAATGTGCAACCATATAAATAAAAGCAAATAGGTCTGAAGGAGAGCCTTCAACACTTTGAAAGATTATTTTGGGGAAAAGTCCTCAGGAGATTCCTAGGTAATGATTTTCCCCACCAAAGGCTGAAAACATGTTGAAACTGAGGTCTCTGGTACAGCAGAATTCAGCAGTGAGGTCCAGAGCAGGGAACTGGGCTTGGGGAGAGAAACCCAGAAAGATGAACCTAGCTCAAACCCCAGCTCCTCCAGTCCTGATTTCTCAGACCCTAGAACATTCTGGATCCCACCCAGGGGAACACAATGCAGTGCTTATGGGGCATTTTAAGAATTAAACCAGGGGATGGATGTGGAACTTCCCCATACATCACTCACAGTAGCCTTGCAATAGCATCAGATCCTTTCCTCCAGAGCTCCTGCTGCCATGGGCACCAGTCCAGAGCTCCCCTGGCAGCTGGTATCACAACCCCCTGCTGCTGGGGCTACAGCTTGGACTCTATCCTCAGAACTTCCCCTTGGAAGACTAGGTTCCCCATGCCCTGGGGGTGTCCAAGGACTGATGGATACAAGCAGCCCCAGGCTCCTCACTTGAGCAGGGACCATCCGGGGTGTGACCAGAGCTGCAGGAGTGGCCCTCCCCCACACTCCCTCAGGCCCAGACTGAACCTGGCCTGAGCAAGCATCCCCTTTGGCCTCTTCCCCTGCCTTGTCTGCTTCTCTTCGCCTTTCACAGACTCCACCTGAGAGCTCCCCCTCAGCAAAACACGTGCTCATGAATCCCCATCTTCCTGCCTCCAGGAACCTGAGACACCCAGGAACATGTGGGCACCGCTTCCTCCTGATGCACTGATGCCAAGACTAAGACTATTTGGAGCCACACTCGTGGGTCAGCGGAGTGTGAAGGGCTTGGAGAAGTTTGCTATAATTCTTAAAACCCACTGACTCTCTGGGTATCACAGTGTTTGGCCCGTCACCCAAACCAACCACCAGAGGGGAAATCAAGGCAATGGAGCAATCAAACAAGAGACATGTGCAGGAGCCTTGGGAGGCGTGCAGAAGAAGCTGCACAAAGAAAACCTCTGGTAGAGTGCCAGCGGTGTAAAGACCCTGACAAATACCCCAGGAGAGGAATCTGGAGGAGGCTGCGAGGGACCAGCATTAATGCCCATATGAGGGCTGGCGAGCAGCTTAATCACATAACTCAGAGGACACGGCAAACACTGAAGAAGTTCTCTAAGCCGAATCCCAGGCTTGAACAGGAGGACAAACTGGGACAAGAAGCCAGAAATGATGGGAGTGGCCAGAAAGTCAGAGGTCTAGGGTCCCGCTGAGTCAGGCCTGGACTCAGAGAACAGTCCCACAGCTGGGTCCCGCGGGTCAGTCCAGATGCTGTGTAACCCACGATGCAGAGATGAGATAGACAGGGAAGAGCAGGAGTGAGCTGGACTTCTGAAAAGCAGGCCATAATCCACCCACCCAAGCATACAAGTGTGGGCCACACCTACAGTGGGGCTGGCAGAGCAGCTGATAGTGCCTACACAGCCAAGGCCATTTCTGGGGAAGACCAGTGAAGCACAGGATTGGGGGAAATGTCTAGAAAGACTCTATGGAGGGTAGCCCTGGACCTGAGCCCCTGGACACCATCAGAGAGGCCAACATGAAAGCATCCAAGGGAGATGATGACAGTGATCAAGGGACCTCGGAGCTGGTTTTGGGGGAAAGCTAGTGGCATCAGAATGTACAAAACCTTTGAGGAGAGGAACCCCCATCTGTATGTACTGTTAAAGGTCTTCAGTAAACTGTCACTGGGGCTGGGACAGAGATGAGTGAAAACTAAGCACATGGTTCTCATCTTTCCTGGATTTCTCTCAAGGTGATGAACAGGTCAGCGCAGGGCTGTGCCCAAGGCTGACTCACAACCATAGAACTCAAGGAGAAGCTGTCCTAGAACCCTTCTCTCTTTGATGTTCTCCTAACAGAAGATAAGGATATGTGAAATTAACAGGCATATCAAATATCTGCCTAAACTGGTCTTCCTGTTCTAAGCACTTATGTTAAATCAGAAAAATTTCATCTCCTATGGGAATTCCCATCAACTAGCAATGGCTTCTGTGAGCTCTGGGTTGAGAAGGGTATCTTGATTGATGATTGAAGGCAGGAGGAGAAGGTGACGACAGAGGATGAGAAAGTTGGATGGCATCATCACCGACTCGATGGACGTGAGTTTGAGCAAGCTCCAGGAGTTGGTGATGGACAGGGAAGCCTGGCGTGATACAGTCCATGGGGTCGTAAAGAGTTGGACACGACTGAGCAACTGAACTGAACTGATGTCTGGCAAGAGCAATGGAGGGGAGATGGCTACATGTGTGCCACAGACGGATCCTTGTTTTGTTTAGAAAGTTCTAACGCATTTAAATGCTAAACAGTTAAAACAAGTTATCTGTATGTGTATTTTAAAAAGCAAACAGTTTAACATCATTAAATACAGTAGCACAAACAACGTGGTAAAAGCAGAGGCACAGAGAAAGGAAGGAAGAGAATGAACAGAGGACAGAAGGGCACGGATTCAGGAAAGAGAAGTAGGACTAAATTCAGATAAAAATAAGCCTATCACAGAAATTCTGCAAAGTAACTTTGATGTCTTCCACCAAATTTTGTTAATATTTTAATTAAATGTTCTTTTTATGAACTACAGGGGAAAAAAAGATATTTAACATTGAAACAGTACTTCACATTTTTCATATATAAACTCCCCAGCTGGGCATTCATTCCTGAATGAATGAGCTGGTGGCTCTCAATAATCCCTGGCTTAAGGTAGGAGCTAGGGCTGCAAAGAAAGGCACCACACCCTCCTCTCCGGAACTCCGGGAGCCCTCCAACTGTGCTCACACTCTCAAGACATGTTCTTCATCCTGCTGGGTTCCCAGTTGAACATGTCACTCACAAGGATTAGCTGTACGACACGAATGAAGCAATCATTCCAGTTAAGAGCTTAGACGTATGTCTCACAGGGAGCAAACAGTGTAGACAAAATACCAACCAGAGCTCATTGAAGGATGTCAAAATCAAAGAGGCCAGAATGCCAGAAATGAAGGTAACTTGGTGCTGTGCTTAGTCGCTCAGTCGTGTCCAACTCTTTTTGACCCCCATGGACTGTCTGTCCATGGGGATTCTATGGGCAAGAAACGGGGGTGGGTTTCCATGACCTCCTCCAGGGTATTTTTCCGACCCAGGGATTGAACTCAGGTCTCCAGCATTACAGGCAGATTCTTTACTGTCTGAGCCACCAGGGAAGGTGACTTTATAGTCATTCAATCTGAATTTGGGCTCCCCAGAAGCAGAATCTGAGACAAGGACGCAAGGCAGCTCATTTACTGGGAGGGAAAGGGAACTCTGACATGGGGAAGTGGGGCAAGGGAGGAATGCAGACAGTGAGGACCTAAGTGATCAAGCCACTTAGGCTGTGGGGCTGGAAGCCAGTGCTCTCGGGGACCACATGCAGCAGCAGCTCAGAGCTGTCCACACAGCTGCAGAGGGAGCGGGGGGATCTGTATCCCACCTCCCATCACTTCTTGCCTGGGGGCTGTTCCTAAGGATGCTCATTTTCTGGAACTTCTGGTCTGCTTTGTAGGGCAGGTAAAGAGTGGTCTTCTCTGGCTTTGGAGGACATCCAAAATCCCTTAGGCAAAAGACTCTGGTTCAGGCAAGAGAAGATTGGGTGGTGCACAGACATAATCTGGGCATCAGCAGTGTCTGTTACACCAGCTGATCCCTTAGTGAGCAAAAGGGAACACCTGATCAGTGTGGCTAAATGTTGGTCTCGAGAGACAGGGTGAGACAGGAGTCCTATGGCTGTCTCCCTATGTGGGATCTGTGGAAGTACGCTGGCTTGTCTCTATGGTGATTTAGGAAACAGCTTCTTGGAGCAGTGACTCTGGAGATGGTTTCTTGGCCAGAGGGTCTTGTAAGCAATACAAATATGTATTGCTTGGCAAAGCATGAGTCTAGCCGGCACAGATGAAGGCAACAGAGCGCCTGTCCTCAAAAGGATGTATTTTCTAGGAGGAAGTGAGAACGAGTGATGCAAACAGACAAATTTCCTGAAGCAAGATGAGCTATGCATCTCAAGGGAGGGAAAGGATAAGTTGTCAGGGAATTTCCCCAAGAAAGAATTATCTGGCTGGGTGGCCATGATGCCTTTTTTGAGGAGGTGAGATTTGAGGATTATGCCACAGACTGGAGAAGATACGACAGGAGGAAGAGAAGGGAGACCACACCAAGGGTGGAGAGGGACATCAGACCTTGCACAGGGGTGTGCAGGGGAAAGATGTGTGTGCAGGACATCAGGAGTCTTGTGTGCACAGGCCATGCACACAGGCGTGTGCTGGGGAGTGGGAAGAGATAAGCACGGCACAAGTGAGGTGGGTCCTGGCAGAGTCTGTGTGCCCAGCAGAGACACAGCTTTGTCATCTGAGAAGCAGGAGGTATAGCAGTTTGCCAGACTTGCTAAAGGACATCTGTAGTGATCAGTCAGCACTGAGGGCAAGAACTGAGGTGGTGACCACATGCACAGTGAGAACAGATGCATGCAGGAGATAGAGAGGCAGTTAGTGAGTGAGGCAGAATACTTCTTATCTGTATTGTCTGGCAGAACTTTCTGAGACAAGAGAAATCACCCATATCTGCACTGTGACAGCTCAGCCCCACCACAGATGGATCACTCATCCAGATACGGCGGTGTTCGCATGTATGGCAGACTGGCCCACTAGTGCTAAAATGAGAGTGGGCAGAACCTTCCAACCAGCTGGGAATTCCCAGTCCTCCTTGTAGAAAGCAAATCATCCTCAAGAGGTCTGTCTGAAGTGTGAACCGCCTTTGCCACCCATAAAGAACATCTGGAGTGCCACAGCGTGAAACTGAAGGTGCACATGGGGAGCCCATGGCTTCCAGCAGAGCCTGCACACAGGGCTTTGAGGAGGAGCAAGGTCCATCTCCACCTTGAGACCTCCAGAGTCACTGTCCATCATCAACCGGCAGCCCAGTCATGGACAAGAAGCCAAAGATGGACAAGATGGATTGGGTCAAAGAGAAGTGACTGGATCAAAGTCCAGCACCCTGAGAGGTCTGGAGGCAGAGTACGAGGCCAGGGACTGCGTTCTAGGTGCTACTGTCAACACGCTTCAAAGACGGCGCCTCCCTTTCCCCTCACAGCCCCACCCTCACCTGGCGGACGAGACATCTGAAGCTGAGCTCTAACTCATCTACAGTCTTTGCTTCTCAGGCACAGGCTGCGATGGGGCTCAGCACATGTCACTCCCGACTCCACGGTCGTCTTCTGCAGTATGTGTGTCAGCACAGCGTTTTTCATTTTGATAATGTCACATTTTCATTTCTATCCCGGAATCATTTTTTATGGGGAAGATCTGGACTCTGACTTATAAGTTAATCACTTACAAATATTTATATTTTTAAAAACTCCAGTCTATATGTTTCCCTTTTCATTTATTAATAGATTTTTATTTTAAGAGAAGCTTTATGTTTATAGACAAACTGAGTGGAATGTACACTCGAGAGCTCCCCTGTGCCCTCTCATTCCCTCCTCAGCCCAGTTCCCCTGTTATGAATATCCTGCCTGAGTATGTTGTATTTATAACAACTGATGAACCAATACTGATTCATTAGCATTATTTAAATAATACACCAGCTGTCACTCTGTGTTGTACAGTTCTATGGGTTTTGACAAATGATATATCCACCACTATAGTATTATACAAAAGAGTCCCACCACTACAAATATCTCATATAGGTGGTCAATGGTCCATCTACTTATTCTTCCCTTTCTCCATCCCCGGGAACCCCAGGCAATCACGGATATTTTACTATCTCCTTAATTTTGCCTTTTCCAGAAGAGAATACACTTGGAGTTACACAGTATGCAAGCCTGTCAAGCTGGCTTCTTTCACTTAGCAATATGCTTTTATTAAGAGGGCTTCCCAAGTGGTGCTAGTGGTAAAGATCCTGCCTGCCAATGTAGGAGACGTAAGAGACTTGGGTTCGATCCCTGGGTCAGGAAGAACCCTGGAGGAGGGCATGGAAACCTAGTCCAGTATTCTTGCCTGGAGAATCCCACGGACAGAGGAACCTGGTGGGTTACAGTCCATGGGGTTGCAAAGAATCGGACACGACTGAAGAGACATAGAGCATGCATGTACAATAGGTTCCTTCATGTTCTCTTGTGGCTTGACAGTTCATTTCTTCTTATTGATGAATAATATTCTATCATATGGATATACCACAGTTTGCTTACCCATATGCATATTGAAGGACATTTTGGTTGCCTCCAGTTTGGGGGCTCTTCATTCTGTTCCGTTAATCTTTTTGCCTCTACTTTCACCAATATTGCAGTGTATTTTCTAAATAAACAGAAATTTGCTTAAATCTTCTTTATTGAGGCCTAATTTACATACAACATTCATCAGTTTCAGGTGAATATCACACTGCCTTGATTACTGTAGCTTTATACAAAGGGCTGAAGTCAGTGTCAGTCCCCGAACATCACTGTTCTCCTTCAATATTGAGCTAGCTATTCTGGGTCTTCTGCCTCTCTGGATAAGCTTTAGAATCATTTTGCTGATATCCACAAAATAACTTGCTGGGTCTTTGATTGGAATTGCATTGTATCTAGTCGAGATCAAGTTTGGAGGCACTGACACCTTAACGCTATTGCATCATTCTATCCATAAACATGGGATATCTCTCCATTTATCTAGTTCTTTGATTTCTTTCATCAGAGTCTTCTAGTTTTCCTCATATAGATCTTTTACATGTTTTTTTAGACTTACACCTAAGTATTTCATTATTTTGCTGTTAATGTAAATAGTATTGTATTTTTTACTTCAAATTCTTGTATACAAGAGAGCAATTGACCTTTGAGTCCTTGTATCCTGCAGCTTTGCTACAATCACTTATTAGTTCCATGAGCTTTTTTTATTGGTTCTTTGGGATTTTCTCATAAGCAATTATGACATCTGTGAACAAAGGCAGTTTTATTTCTTCCTTCTCAATTTCAAAAACAATGAAGGAGCAAAAACTTAAAAACAATAAAATGGCACACAAGATTTTTTCAGTGATACAGCAATGCACTGTATTGTGGCCTGAACATGTTTACTGCTCTCCCCATCATGGACCAACGTCCTGTTTACTCACTGGAGGGGGTGGTGTCCACAGATAACCAGATAGTGGTTTCCCCAACCCAGAAACCAATGCTCAAAAGTGAAGTCCACCATGAGTCTTTCCAGGCTCAGAACCCAGGGCTTATTTCCATGGTGTGGAGTGAGGTCTAAAATACTTGCTTTTGGAAAATGTGGCAGGGGCAAGGCACCCTACTCACCAGCATTCTTAACAAGCATGCAACACCTTCTAATCACGTCTCCCTTTATGGTGATAAATCTACCAGCAGCCCCGTAAGACCCTCCACCACTCAGCTTCACTGAACTTATCCAACATGCTTCTCTGTTCCAGCCAGACGTCACTGAAAACCCTAACTGGTTTACCATCTGCGTGTGGCCCAGACATTTCTAGACTAGGCCATAGGTCTATTTTCATTTCTATTTTATGTCTCCACAAATGCTACTCCCATTCCTCAGGACAGCCTCCTGCCTTTTCAACTCTTATATATATCCATCAAGATCCAATTCAAGTAGTCAGGCAGAGAATGACAAATATGATATCACTTACACATGGAATCTAGAAACAAAAAGGGGTACAAGTGAAGTCACGTACAAAACAGAAACAGAGTTGCAAAAGTAGAAAACAAACATGGTTACCAGGGGGTAAGTGGGTGGGGGGAAATAAAGTGGGAAATTGGGATGGACATATACACACTACTATATATAAAACAGGTAACTAATAAGGACCTACTGTAGAGCACAGAGAACCCTACTCAATACTGTGTAATCACCTACATGGGAAACGGATCTAAAACAATAAAGCGGATATATGTGTGTGTATAACTGAATCACTTTGCTGTACACCTGAAACTAAATCAACACTGTAAATCAACTATACTCCAATAAAAATATTTTTTTAAAGACCCAATTCAAGTGAAGCCACAACCATCTGGCAGAATTAGTATTTCCTTGAGAAATACCAACAGATACAAAGATGAAAACAGAAAAAACTTCTTCCAACCACCAGAAACCCTTTCTTAACATTTGATATCTATACTATCCAAAAAATAGTATAATATCTATACTATCCAAATTGTAACTTGCTTTTTGCACCTAGAACATTTATCATAAATATGTTCCCCTGTCACCCAATATCCAAAGACCTATTTTTAATAATTGACCAAGATTCCAATGTATGTTTGTCCTACAATTGGACATGATCGTATCGGATCATCTGACCTATCCAAAGATTAACACTGCCAACTCAGCAGAAATGTATCACGGTGGGTCCACCTAGCGCAGAGAGCATAGGTGCCATGGTTCCATCCCTGCTTCCTATCACTTGGCCAAGATATAAAGGCAGATTAATTAATGAACCAGCTCTGACCAATGGTCCAGTCACCTCTGTCACTGCCAATATTTTCTGCCTTAGATTTTAAGCTTCAGGAGAACAGAGCCAGTCAGCTTAACTTACTGTATAGGGCATCATATTTCCACATTATTTGAAAGTTGGCAAAAGAAAACCAAACCCACAAACAGAAATTGGTACTTAACTCTTCTTGAAGGTACAAAGTGAGGTTTGTGCCCCACCCTGAGTTTCCATATCAACGTGATGTAGGCCAACATTCCAATAATAACAGTAACAACAGTAATAACTAGTGTTTTATAAAGCTTCAAGTACTTTTCGATACTTACTATCTGTGTCCTCTTCACAGACACCCCAAAGGTAGATATTATTAGAGATGAGGAAAGGAGCTCCCAGGAAGCCCAGTGAGGTTCTCTTGCGATTACGGGTGAAGCCGAGACTTAGACATCGGGCGCCAAGCCCAGGAGCTGTGCTCACTTCCAGTGCCTGATGCTCTCTTTCTCTCTCTAAGGTCTTTTTTCCATCCAGAATGGTCACTGCCACCAGCACAGAGCGTCCCCGAGGTGTGGGAGATGACACGCACAAGTCTATAGGATGTGGAATTAGGGTGATGTGGACAACCTTCTGGAGAAGGCCTTCCGCCCTGAGCAGAAGCCGTGACTCCCTCCACCCTGCCCCATGCAGTGCGAAGCACGCTCTTGCTGGGCCGGGCACACTCCCCACGTTCCAGCCGAGGTCCTAGCCAGAAACAGCTTCGTTTGTCACCACATCACGGTGACTCTTACAGGAAGGGCCCATCTGGAACGCAGATTTCACAGGGCTGTGGTCAGCGAGCTGCAGCTGGATGGACACAGGGTCAGAAGCAGAGACGATATGTCTCACAGGGAGCAAACAGTGTAGACAAAATACCAACCAGAGCTCATTGAAGGATGTCAAAATCAAAGAGGCCAGAATGCCAGAAATGAAGGTAACTTGGTGCTGTGCTTAGTCGCTCAGTCGTGTCCAACTCTTTTTGACCCCCATGGACTGTCTGTCCATGGGGATTCTATGGGCAAGAAACGGGGGTGGGTTTCCATGACCTCCTCCAGGGTATTTTTCCGACCCAGGGATTGAACTCAGGTCTCCAGCATTACAGGCAGATTCTTTACTGTCTGAGCCACCAGGGAAGGTGACTTTATAGTCATTCAATCTGAATTTGGGCTCCCCAGAAGCAGAATCTGAGACAAGGACGCAAGGCAGCTCATTTACTGGGAGGGAAAGGGAAATCTGACATGGGGAAGTGGGGCAAGGGAGGAATGCAGACAGTGAGGACCTAAGTGATCAAGCCACTTAGGCTGTGGGGCTGGAAGCCAGTGCTCTCGGGGACCACATGCAGCAGCAGCTCAGAGCTGTCCACACAGCTGCAGAGGGAGCGGGGGGATCTGTATCCCACCTCCCATCACTTCTTGCCTGGGGGCTGTTCCTAAGGATGCTCATTTTCTGGAACTTCTGGTCTGCTTTGTAGGGCAGGTAAAGAGTGGTCTTCTCTGGCTTTGGAGGACATCCAAAATCCCTTAGGCAAAAGACTCTGGTTCAGGCAAGAGAAGATTGGGTGGTGCACAGACATAATCTGGGCATCAGCAGTGTCTGTTACACCAGCTGATCCCTTAGTGAGCAAAAGGGAACACCTGATCAGTGTGGCTAAATGTTGGTCTCGAGAGACAGGGTGAGACAGGAGTCCTATGGCTGTCTCCCTATGTGGGATCTGTGGAAGTACGCTGGCTTGTCTCTATGGTGATTTAGGAAACAGCTTCTTGGAGCAGTGACTCTGGAGATGGTTTCTTGGCCAGAGGGTCTTGTAAGCAATACAAATATGTATTGCTTGGCAAAGCATGAGTCTAGCCGGCACAGATGAAGGCAACAGAGCGCCTGTCCTCAAAAGGATGTATTTTCTAGGAGGAAGTGAGAACGAGTGATGCAAACAGACAAATTTCCTGAAGCAAGATGAGCTATGCATCTCAAGGGAGGGAAAGGATAAGTTGTCAGGGAATTTCCCCAAGAAAGAATTATCTGGCTGGGTGGCCATGATGCCTTTTTTGAGGAGGTGAGATTTGAGGATTATGCCACAGACTGGAGAAGATACGACAGGAGGAAGAGAAGGGAGACCACACCAAGGGTGGAGAGGGACATCAGACCTTGCACAGGGGTGTGCAGGGGAAAGATGTGTGTGCAGGACATCAGGAGTCTTGTGTGCACAGGCCATGCACACAGGCGTGTGCTGGGGAGTGGGAAGAGATAAGCACGGCACAAGTGAGGTGGGTCCTGGCAGAGTCTGTGTGCCCAGCAGAGACACAGCTTTGTCATCTGAGAAGCAGGAGGTATAGCAGTTTGCCAGACTTGCTAAAGGACATCTGTAGTGATCAGTCAGCACTGAGGGCAAGAACTGAGGTGGTGACCACATGCACAGTGAGAACAGATGCATGCAGGAGATAGAGAGGCAGTTAGTGAGTGAGGCAGAATACTTCTTATCTGTATTGTCTGGCAGAACTTTCTGAGACAAGAGAAATCACCCATATCTGCACTGTGACAGCTCAGCCCCACCACAGATGGATCACTCATCCAGATACGGCGGTGTTCGCATGTATGGCAGACTGGCCCACTAGTGCTAAAATGAGAGTGGGCAGAACCTTCCAACCAGCTGGGAATTCCCAGTCCTCCTTGTAGAAAGCAAATCATCCTCAAGAGGTCTGTCTGAAGTGTGAACCGCCTTTGCCACCCATAAAGAACATCTGGAGTGCCACAGCGTGAAACTGAAGGTGCACATGGGGAGCCCATGGCTTCCAGCAGAGCCTGCACACAGGGCTTTGAGGAGGAGCAAGGTCCATCTCCACCTTGAGACCTCCAGAGTCACTGTCCATCATCAACCGGCAGCCCAGTCATGGACAAGAAGCCAAAGATGGACAAGATGGATTGGGTCAAAGAGAAGTGACTGGATCAAAGTCCAGCACCCTGAGAGGTCTGGAGGCAGAGTACGAGGCCAGGGACTGCGTTCTAGGTGCTACTGTCAACACGCTTCAAAGACGGCGCCTCCCTTTCCCCTCACAGCCCCACCCTCACCTGGCGGACGAGACATCTGAAGCTGAGCTCTAACTCATCTACAGTCTCTGCTTCTCAGGCACAGGCTGCGATGGGGCTCAGCACATGTCACTCCCGACTCCACGGTCGTCTTCTGCAGTATGTGTGTCAGCACAGCGTTTTTCATTTTGATAATGTCACATTTTCATTTCTATCCCGGAATCATTTTTTATGGGGAAGATCTGGACTCTGACTTATAAGTTAATCACTTACAAATATTTATATTTTTAAAAACTCCAGTCTATATGTTTCCCTTTTCATTTATTAATAGATTTTTATTTTAAGAGAAGCTTTATGTTTATAGACAAACTGAGTGGAATGTACACTCGAGAGCTCCCCTGTGCCCTCTCATTCCCTCCTCAGCCCAGTTCCCCTGTTATGAATATCCTGCCTGAGTATGTTGTATTTATAACAACTGATGAACCAATACTGATTCATTAGTATTATTTAAATAATACACCAGCTGTCGCTCTGTGTTGTACAGTTCTATGGGTTTTGACAAATGATATATCCACCACTATAGTATTATACAAAAGAGTCCCACCACTACAAATATCTCATATAGGTGGTTAATGGTCCATCTACTTATTCTTCCCTTTCTCCATCCCCGGGAACCCCAGGCAATCACGGATATTTTACTATCTCCTTAATTTTGCCTTTTCCAGAAGAGAATACACTTGGAGTTACACAGTATGCAAGCCTGTCAAGCTGGCTTCTTTCACTTAGCAATATGCTTTTATTAAGAGGGCTTCCCAAGTGGTGCTAGTGGTAAAGATCCTGCCTGCCAATGTAGGAGACGTAAGAGACTTGGGTTCGATCCCTGGGTCAGGAAGAACCCTGGAGGAGGGCATGGAAACCTAGTCCAGTATTCTTGCCTGGAGAATCCCACGGACAGAGGAACCTGGTGGGTTACAGTCCATGGGGTTGCAAAGAATCGGACACGACTGAAGAGACATAGAGCATGCATGTACAATAGGTTCCTTCATGTTCTCTTGTGGCTTGACAGTTCATTTCTTCTTATTGATGAATAATATTCTATCATATGGATATACCACAGTTTGCTTACCCATATGCATATTGAAGGACATTTTGGTTGCCTCCAGTTTGGGGGCTCTTCATTCTGTTCCGTTAATCTTTTTGCCTCTACTTTCACCAATATTGCAGTGTATTTTCTAAATAAACAGAAATTTGCTTAAATCTTCTTTATTGAGGCCTAATTTACATACAACATTCATCAGTTTCAGGTGAATATCACACTGCCTTGATTACTGTAGCTTTATACAAAGGGCTGAAGTCAGTGTCAGTCCCCGAACATCACTGTTCTCCTTCAATATTGAGCTAGCTATTCTGGGTCTTCTGCCTCTCTGGATAAGCTTTAGAATCATTTTGCTGATATCCACAAAATAACTTGCTGGGTCTTTGATTGGAATTGCATTGTATCTAGTCGAGATCAAGTTTGGAGGCACTGACACCTTAACGCTATTGCATCATTCTATCCATAAACATGGGATATCTCTCCATTTATCTAGTTCTTTGATTTCTTTCATCAGAGTCTTCTAGTTTTCCTCATATAGATCTTTTACATGTTTTTTTAGACTTACACCTAAGTATTTCATTATTTTGCTGTTAATGTAAATAGTATTGTATTTTTTACTTCAAATTCTTGTATACAAGAGAGCAATTGACCTTTGAGTCCTTGTATCCTGCAGCTTTGCTACAATCACTTATTAGTTCCATGAGCTTTTTTTATTGGTTCTTTGGGATTTTCTCATAAGCAATTATGACATCTGTGAACAAAGGCAGTTTTATTTCTTCCTTCTCAATTTCAAAAACAATGAAGGAGCAAAAACTTAAAAACAATAAAATGGCACACAAGATTTTTTCAGTGATACAGCAATGCACTGTATTGTGGCCTGAACATGTTTACTGCTCTCCCCATCATGGACCAACGTCCTGTTTACTCACTGGAGGGGGTGGTGTCCACAGATAACCAGATAGTGGTTTCCCCAACCCAGAAACCAATGCTCAAAAGTGAAGTCCACCATGAGTCTTTCCAGGCTCAGAACCCAGGGCTTATTTCCATGGTGTGGAGTGAGGTCTAAAATACTTGCTTTTGGAAAATGTGGCAGGGGCAAGGCACCCTACTCACCAGCATTCTTAACAAGCATGCAACACCTTCTAATCACGTCTCCCTTTATGGTGATAAATCTACCAGCAGCCCCGTAAGACCCTCCACCACTCAGCTTCACTGAACTTATCCAACATGCTTCTCTGTTCCAGCCAGACGTCACTGAAAACCCTAACTGGTTTACCATCTGCGTGTGGCCCAGACATTTCTAGACTAGGCCATAGGTCTATTTTCATTTCTATTTTATGTCTCCACAAATGCTACTCCCATTCCTCAGGACAGCCTCCTGCCTTTTCAACTCTTATATATATCCATCAAGATCCAATTCAAGTAGTCAGGCAGAGAATGACAAATATGATATCACTTACACATGGAATCTAGAAACAAAAAGGGGTACAAGTGAAGTCACGTACAAAACAGAAACAGAGTTGCAAAAGTAGAAAACAAACATGGTTACCAGGGGGTAAGTGGGTGGGGGGAAATAAAGTGGGAAATTGGGATGGACATATACACACTACTATATATAAAACAGGTAACTAATAAGGACCTACTGTAGAGCACAGAGAACCCTACTCAATACTGTGTAATCACCTACATGGGAAACGGATCTAAAACAATAAAGCGGATATATGTGTGTGTATAACTGAATCACTTTGCTGTACACCTGAAACTAAATCAACACTGTAAATCAACTATACTCCAATAAAAATATTTTTTTAAAGACCCAATTCAAGTGAAGCCACAACCATCTGGCAGAATTAGTATTTCCTTGAGAAATACCAACAGATACAAAGATGAAAACAGAAAAAACTTCTTCCAACCACCAGAAACCCTTTCTTAACATTTGATATCTATACTATCCAAAAAATAGTATAATATCTATACTATCCAAATTGTAACTTGCTTTTTGCACCTAGAACATTTATCATAAATATGTTCCCCTGTCACCCAATATCCAAAGACCTATTTTTAATAATTGACCAAGATTCCAATGTATGTTTGTCCTACAATTGGACATGATCGTATCGGATCATCTGACCTATCCAAAGATTAACACTGCCAACTCAGCAGAAATGTATCACGGTGGGTCCACCTAGCGCAGAGAGCATAGGTGCCATGGTTCCATCCCTGCTTCCTATCACTTGGCCAAGATATAAAGGCAGATTAATTAATGAACCAGCTCTGACCAATGGTCCAGTCACCTCTGTCACTGCCAATATTTTCTGCCTTAGATTTTAAGCTTCAGGAGAACAGAGCCAGTCAGCTTAACTTACTGTATAGGGCATCATATTTCCACATTATTTGAAAGTTGGCAAAAGAAAACCAAACCCACAAACAGAAATTGGTACTTAACTCTTCTTGAAGGTACAAAGTGAGGTTTGTGCCCCACCCTGAGTTTCCATATCAACGTGATGTAGGCCAACATTCCAATAATAACAGTAACAACAGTAATAACTAGTGTTTTATAAAGCTTCAAGTACTTTTCGATACTTACTATCTGTGTCCTCTTCACAGACACCCCAAAGGTAGATATTATTAGAGATGAGGAAAGGAGCTCCCAGGAAGCCCAGTGAGGTTCTCTTGCGATTACGGGTGAAGCCGAGACTTAGACATCGGGCGCCAAGCCCAGGAGCTGTGCTCACTTCCAGTGCCTGATGCTCTCTTTCTCTCTCTAAGGTCTTTTTTCCATCCAGAATGGTCACTGCCACCAGCACAGAGCGTCCCCGAGGTGTGGGAGATGACACGCACAAGTCTATAGGATGTGGAATTAGGGTGATGTGGACAACCTTCTGGAGAAGGCCTTCCGCCCTGAGCAGAAGCCGTGACTCCCTCCACCCTGCCCCATGCAGTGCGAAGCACGCTCTTGCTGGGCCGGGCACACTCCCCACGTTCCAGCCGAGGTCCTAGCCAGAAACAGCTTCGTTTGTCACCACATCACGGTGACTCTTACAGGAAGGGCCCATCTGGAACGCAGATTTCACAGGGCTGTGGTCAGCGAGCTGCAGCTGGATGGACACAGGGTCAGAAGCAGAGACGACGAGGACATCAGAGTTGGTACCTGGAGCCTCCAAACCAAGACCCGCCTTTTGCAGGGATCAGACGGGTGGCCGCACCCTCCATGGCCTTCAGTTTTCATTTGTAGAACAAACAAATTGGCTCAATGATGTCCAAAAGGCTGCATTCTATGGGTTTATGAAATGGGAAACTGTTTCCATTTTGTGGACTTCCACAAAATGATGTAAAATTCCAAAACAGAGTTCCTGGATGGCTGGGAGTTACGCCCAGTCACGATGCCAAAGCCTTTACTCCATTTCCAAGTCCAGGATCCTTTCTGTGGGACACTATAATATTTACCTTTAGAATCTCTGAAGTGAAAGACAGAATGCTCCCTGGGTCATCAGGTCAGGTGTCACAGCCCAGGCTTTACGGGAAGACGGACAACTCTTCACGGCCTAGAATCCCACTAGAACACACTTTAAAACCCAATCTGTATGGCCCTCAAGGATCTTCAGAGCTTTTGTCAAATACAGACACCTGGACTCTACTCCTAGAAACTCTGATCCAGAGTGCCTGGTGGGAGGGAAAGGTGTGTGAAAATCTTTCTCCAGGGAAAAATTCCCCAGTGATTCTCACCAGCCTCTTTATAACCTAACTTAAACATTTCAACCTAAAATAATCAGTTGGCTTGCCTATTGGGTTTCCCTGGTGGCTCAGACAGTAAAGAATCTGCCTGCAATGAGGGAGACCCAGGTTCAATCCCTGGGTCAGGAAGATCACCTGGAGTAGGAAATGGCAACCCACTCCAGTATTCTAGCCTGGGAAACCCCATGGACAGAGAGCCTGGAGGGCTACAGTCTATGGGTTCCCAAAAGCGTCAGACACGACTTAGGAACTAAACAAAAACAGGCAGCCAGGGCTTGCCAAGGCATCACCCCACTCCCTTCACATGGCAGCCCACCAGTCTATGTCCAAAGGCCTCCTCTTTTCACTTGTCTCCTCTTTTGACTTTTGACTTTTAATTTTTATTTATTTTTTTATTTACCTGCTTATTTTTACTGAAGTCCAGTTGATTTACAACATCGTGTTAGCTTCTGCTGTGCAGCAATGTGAATCATCTCTAAATGCTTCCTTTTCAGGACATGTGCCATACTGGACTAGAGTCTAGCCCCATGACCTCATCTTAACTTGATCCCCTCTGCAACGACCCCATCTCCAAATAAGGTGACATTCTGAGATGCTGGGGGTTAGTACGCCAACACAGCTTTGCGGGAGGGACACAATTCAAGCAATAACAGACACCATCCTAGTCCTAAAGATCGGAGACCACCCCCTGGGTCCTCATGTGCCCCATGTCCCCGGGACAAGAGTGGACCCAGGACAGATGCAAAGTGCAGGCAGGGGTGAGGGTCCTGGTTAGACTGTCATTTCATCAAACAACCCTTTTTCAGTCTTCTTCTAACTTTATTGAGGCTTTCAATGGTAAGTCAAAGATCTCTCTTGGTAAATGTCACATTGTGCTTGAAAATATGTGGGTTATTTTCAAATATCTTTTGATATTGATTTCTAATATAATTCCACAGTGATAAGACAATAGACTCTGTATGGTTTCAATACCTTTAGACCATGAAGTTTTTGCACCTTGTTTTATGTCCCTGGGTATGTTCTGGTATCTCATACTTTATAGCCTATGGGAACATGAATAGAATTTGTATCTTACTGTTGTGTGAAAACTGTATAAATCTTAATTATGTTGACTTGGTTCATGGTGTTTTCAAACTACTATATCCTTCTACTTTTCAGTATATTCATTCTGTTAATTTTTGAAAGTTTGATATTGAAACTCCAACTGAAAATATTGTAATATAGAGTGGAACTATATGTAACTTTGTTCTGTATTGTCCAAGTCTCCTGTAAATGTGTTATCATACTTTCCTAATTTAAAAAATAAAATAGAGAAACACATAAACATAAAAACATCCCTTGCTTCACACACTGTCACCGGGACATCCTTTGGGAATTATTAACAATTCACTTATTTCAGTCTCCCTCTACGCAACCTATCATGGGTGACACATGATGGATCAAACACTTAAGGTGTTACTAACTCAGAGCTCCCTTCAAACAACTCAGCTTGTGTTTAGGGCCCGACAAAGGCCGTCTCCAGCCTAGCCCTGTCCCCACCCTGTCAGTTTCTGGCCCTCGGCCTGCAGGGCTTGGCAAACCTCGCAGCCCTGGGTTAAGAACACAACTCTACCCAGCAGGTAGGACAGGGCGGGGTCTCTCTGAAGCACCACGTGGAAGCCAAGTGCAAGCAAACGCCAATATTTTTGGAGTCCTTTCTGTTTCTTCTAACTTGACCACCCCTCAGCTTCGGTGGTCCTAACCTGCTCCTTTAACTTCTCCTTAGAAAACAGGAAATTTTAAAAGAGTTTCTGAACAGCTAGATAAATGAACTGACATTATGTTCTCCTACAAATTGTTACACGGGTTCAGAGATAGCGTAGGAATACACATCTCCACGGATTCTCACAGAATATACTGAGTTACGAGCTCTCCCCTTCTGCAGACACCCACATGGATGCCGAGCTGAGGGGAAAACAAATGAAACAGCTATCTAGAGACAACAAATGACTGCCCTGCATGAAGCGTGGCCCTCAAGACAAGAAGGAAGACGGCAGAGAGTTTTCCAATCCGTGGTCACAGCTTGGCGAGAGCCCCCTGGGGAGACACCAGGCAGGTCTGATACAACGCTCTGGAAGCATTCAAATTAATGACAAACAGGTCCTGGTTTGTTGGGAGCTTCAGGTCCAAGGATGCCTTTCCACAATTCAGCAAGTTTATAGCTCTTTTGGAGCTTGGCAGGCATTCTTTTGCTGAAGAGAAGCCACCCCTTTCTCAAGTGGAAAGTCCCTGTGTGATTCAAAAAATGACATCTTCATGGCAACCCCTGGATGTTCCCACTCAAACGGGGCCGCCCAGACCTGGGTTCAAAAAGGCGGCGGAGACCCCTTCCAAGAGGAAAAATCCGGCATATAACTCAGACTTAAAAATTGCCCAGGGGCTCACTACACTGGAGTCAGACCCATAAAAATAATCTCGATAATAAGAGCTGTCATCAAGTGAGTGCTTATCCCACACACTGAACTCAGATGAATCCCAAGCCACTAGCTCGTGGTGTCTCTGCAGCCCTGTTACTGATCCCATCTTACCAATGTAAGACCCAAAGCCTTCAAGGTCAGCATCTTCCCCAAGGTCATACCTGCAGAGGACGGAGTCAGCTTTCCTTGTTCTGTTGACTCCAGAGGCTAAGCTCTTGAGCCCCTCATGCTTTTAAGAGCTGGTTCAACTCTGAACAACTGGCTAAAACAGAAAAGCCAGTAAGATCAAACCAGCACATCATCCAAGGACTGCCTGACCCCAGAAGCCAAGACAGCGCCCCATCCAGCCACGATGCCCGTGTCTCAAGTGGCCTTGGTGGCAGTGAGCAGGTACGACACATCCCGAGTGAACCACAGGAGTCTGTGAAGTGGGGCTTGAGGGCTCCTTTGCAGGGGGATCCGAGGACTGTGGTGCTTGTAAAAATATCAGAGAAACTCGATATGCAACCAGCCAACAGGCCCTGAGGTTTGCTGACCCTATTACATACAAACTGTGGGAGGCAGACCCCAGATGAATGTCCTGTCAAAAGATCTGTTGTCCCAAGTCTGGAGAGATGACAAGGCAAGGGAGCACTTGGGTTTGCCAAGTAGAACTTCATTAAAGATTTCATTTCATAGCTTTTTTCCCCTTCCTATTAAAGGTAGAGATTGTATACTCAGTGTCTTAAGATAAGGCTAACAGTGTTTGCTGAAAATAGTTGGATACTTGAATTAACGATTCGTATAGATGAAAGGCATGACGTCTGTGATTTCTTGATGGACTTTTTACCATCCTGGTGAAGGAGCCAATGTGATCAATTATAAAATGTCCCCAGCTCTTCATTTATCCCTGTCCATGCCCCTTGCAATTGGATTCTTCAGTTCATTCCATTTCTGGGGACAGCTACTCTTTGAATTTGGGCTGTTCTTAGGATCTGATCTGGCCAAGAGAATGTGGTGGGAATGACATTCAAGACACATGAGACCACCCAATCCAGCCACCCCCCAGCTACAATCAGATGACTACAGGCTCAGGAACCAACTCAGCTGACATCAGGTGGGCCTGACCCAGATCAGCATCACCACCCAGCTGACCCCTGGATTCAGGAGCCACAGTAAATGCTTATTATTTTAAACACGTGAATTTTAGGGTGTCCTGCTACACAGCTGTAGCTAACAGACACAATAGGGTTCCCAAAGGATGAAGGAAGACTACTTTCCCAAGACACTCCCATGGCAGATATGAACTTGTTCTGAGCAAGCCATTTCTCCAAGACCATCATCTTATTTACTAAAATATGCTGCTTCAAGAAGAACTCCCATTTATGGACTTTTACTATGTGTGAGGCCCTGGGAGTCCATTTTTTTTTATTTAATCCTCCCTGCAAAGTTCTTTGGACTGCCACACACAAGGACTGTGATGTAACATTCTCCTGTTCATGAGAAACAGAGACTCAGAGGGGCCAGCTGGCCCAAGGCCACACACTAAGTGGCAGATCCAACATGCAACCCCAAGGCCAACTTCCCTCAAGCTCACATGCTTACAGAGTGTGCCTCAGAAGTTCTGTCTCTGTAATTCATTAATGGCGATGTGCTGGGATTGAAAAGGTTGCAGTGGGACCATGTATCAAGTTCATATATATTTTGCAGATTGGAGGTTTCACCAGCTTCCCCCAGGCCAGGAAGGGGCAGTGTGGGTGGGGGAGGGGGGGAGACAATTACAGGCTCCTTGAACTGCTCCCCATGCCAACAGGAAGATTTTTCTCCCGTTCAAAAAAGTCAAAGGAGAATGTAAGTCAGGGGCCAGAAAACTCTTCCTATAAAGGGCCAGGCAGTAAATATTTCAGGCTTTGCAGGCCACATGGTCTTGAATGTGTCCTTGAACCAAAAGAGCAGCCATGGAGAACATATACACGATTGGACGTGGTTGCGTCTGGTAAAATCTTACTTACAAAACAGGGGTATTTTGCTGAGCCCTAGCCTTAGGAGGCAGGCCATGGGATCTTCCAAAAGAAAATAACTGCTCTAACTCCATAGAACTTTTTTATTTTTTATTTTACAGTGTTGGTTTTTCTCAGCTTGATGACTCAATCACCAAACCTACCTTTGAATTATTTTAGCTGTTTCCAAAGATCAAACCACCTTCCAAGGACATTTGACTCCACTGAGAAACCGAACACAGTAAGTCCCTGGTTCTGAAAACTGTCCCCAGAGTCCAGCTTAGGGATCTTTCAGCCAAAATCAAATCTTTACAATAAGTGGACTGGATCACGTGGAAGAGAATCTGTGTGTGTGTGTTATCTCCTTGACTCTTAAAAATTTAATTTCTTCATGGCTATTTTTCTTTTGCTGTCTTTTCTTCCCCCTCACAGCTTTATTCAAATACAGTTCACATCTCACACAATCCACCCATTTAAAATGTGCAAGTCAACCTTTTTAATACAGTTCTGCCACAGACTCAATGAACCATGGATCAAAAATATTTTTTTAAATTTCAGAAAGTTCCAAAAAGTGAAATTTGAATTTGCCTTATTCTGGCAACTATTTACATAGCACTTACATTGAGTTAGACATTATAAGTAATCTAAAGATTATTTCCAGTACAGGGAGGATAGAGAATTCCCCGGCAGTCTAAGAATACACAGAAGAACTGTACAAAAAAGATCTTCACGACCAGATAATCATGATGATGTGATCACTAATCTAGAGCCAGACATCCTGGAATGTGAAGCCAAGTGGGCCTTAGAAAGCATCACTACGAACAAAGCTAGTGGAGGTGATGGAATTCCAGTTGAGCTGTTTCAAATCCTGGAAGATGATGCTGTGAAAGTGCTGCACTCAATATGCCAGCAAATGTGGAAATCTCAGCAGTGGCCACAGGACTGGAAAAGGTCAGTTTTCATTCCAAATTCCAAAGAAAGGCAATGCCAAAGAATGCTCAAACTACTGCACAATTGCACTCATCTCACATGCTAGTAAAGTAATGCTCAAAATTCTCCAAGCCAGGCTTCAGCAATATGTGAACCGTGAACTTCCTGATGTTCAAGCTGGTTTTAGAAAAGGCAGAGGAACCAGGGATCAAATTGCCAACATCCTCTGGACCATGGAAAAAGGAAGAGAGTTCCAGAAAAACATCTATTTCTGCTTTATTGACTATGCCAAAGCCTTTGACTGTGTGGATCACAATAAACTGTGGAAAATTCTGAAAGAGATGGGAATACCAGACCACCTAACCTGCCTCTTGAGAAATCTGTATGCAGGTCAGGAAGCAACAGTTAGAACTNGTACTGCACAATTGCACTCATCTCACATGCTAGTAAAGTAATGCTCAAAATTCTCCAAGCCAGGCTTCAACAATATGTGAACTGTGAAATTCCAGATGTTCAAGCTGGTTTTAGAAAAGGCAGAGAAACCAGAGATCAAATTGCCAACATCCACTGGATCATCAAAAAAGCAAGAGAGTACCAGAAAAACATCTATTTCTGCTTTATTGACTATGTCAAAGCCATTAACTATGCGGATCACAATAAACTGTGGAAAATTCTGAAAGAGATGGGATTACCAGACCACCTGACCTGCCTCCTGAGAAATCTGTATGCAGGTCAGGAAGCAACAGTTAGAACTGGACATGAAACAACAGACTGATTCCAAATAGGAAAAGGAATATGTCAAGATTGTATATTGTGTATATTGTCACCCTGCTTATTTAACTTATATGCAGAGTACATCATGAGAAATGCTGGGCAGGATGAAGCACAAGCTGGAATCAAGATTGCTGGGAGAAATATCAATAACCTCAGATATACAGATGACACCACTCTTATGAAAGAAAGTATAGAAAAACTAATGAGCCTTTTGATCAAAGTGAAAGAGGAGAGTGAAAAAGTTGGCTTAAAACTCAACATTCAGAAAACTAAGATCATTGCATCTAGTCCCATCACTTCATGGGAAATAGACGGGGAAACAGTGGAAACAGTGAGAGCCTTTATTGTATTCTTGGGCTCCAAAATCACTGCAGATGGTGACTGCAGCTTTGAAATTAAAAGATGCTTACTCCTTGGCAGGTAAGTTATGACCAACCTAGAGAGCATATTAAAAAGCAGAGACATTACTTTGCCAACAAAGGTCCGTCTAGTCAAGGTTATGCTTTTTCCAGTAGTCATGTATGGATGTGAGAGTTGGACTATAAAGAAAGCTGAGCACCAAAAAATTGATGCTTTTGAACTGTGGTGTTGGAGAAGACTCTTGAGAGTCCCTTGGACTGCAAGGACATCCAACCGGTCCATCCTAAAGGGGATCAGTCCTATGTGTTCATTGGAAGAACTGATGTTGAAGCTGAAACTCCAATATTTGTCCACCTGATGTGAAGAGCTGACTCACTGGAAAAGACCCTGATGCTGGAAAAGATTGAAGGCAGGAGAAGGGGAAAACAGAGGATGAGATGGTTGGATTGCATCACCAACTCAGTGGACATGAGTTTGGGTAAACTCTGTGGGTTGGTGATGAACAGGGAGATCTGCAGTCCATGCAGTAACAAAGGGTCAGACATGACTGAGCGACTGAACTGAACTGAACTGAGCTGAATATTCCATGGTATGGATCCACAACACCTTGTTTCTCTGTTCATCTGCTGATAGCTACACTTGAGTTGCTTCCAGTTCTGGGCTATTATAACAACGCTGCTATAGAATCAACTTGTTTCTGCCTTGTTGGACAGATATGTCTTCTCCTGGAGGCAGCATCAGGCAGCCAAGGATATGGGATTGGAGCTTAAGACATGCAGAGGGAGGGATGGCTTCTCTCCAGGGGCCAGGGACTGGGTCCTCCCTCCCTGGCATTCTCTGTTCATCTGCTGATAGCTACACTTGAGTTGCTTCCAGTTCTGGGCTATTATAACAACGCTGCTATAGAATCAACTTGTTTCTGCCTTGTTGGACAGATATGTCTTCTCCTGGAGGCAGCATCAGGCAGCCAAGGATATGGGATTGGAGCTTAAGACATGCAGAGGGAGGGATGGCTTCTCTCCAGGGGCCAGGGACTGGGTCCTCCCTCCCTGGCACCCTTCACCCTCCTCATGATGAGTGCGGATGTCCCGGCTGTCCTCAGTCCTGGGCTACTGATTTTCCCACTTCAGAGGAGTGAGACTCAGCCACATCCCTTTGGGACTAGAGCCTGCTTGTTAAAGCACTTGCAGTGACGCAGGACTTTGGAACAAAATTCTAGTACAAGAGATGCATCTGGAGGCTGCTCTGGGATTTGTGGTGGAGGTGAACCTCAGTGATAAACTATGAGAAGCAGAAAGATGGGTTCTGAGACAAGTACAGGAGACAGCAGTCGTCAGAACATGCCCCCTCCCCCGAGGGACTCCCAAAGTCAGAATATAATTTGCTTTTTTTGAGATGATCAGGTGACCTGTTCCCTCTTACCTTTTCTGTTCTTGTGTTCACTTATCAAAGCTTTGTTAGGGATCTATTCTGTACTGCAGAAGGCGGATATTTAAACATGCAGACATTTCATACCTCATGGATCCCATTGTTTAGAAAGACCAAGGTGGCACAGAGGAAAATGATGACCAAAGCAGATGGGATTGAGTCCAAGATACTCAAAATCAGTGACCTCAGTACACCTTACAGGGAGAAGTCTTTAGTCCCAGATGCAATCTTAGAGAGCTGCATGGAGGAGGGAGCACATTTTGTTTGGGTTCCTTGGAATGCCTCTCTGAATCCATACTGGTATATTTCCTCATTAGGGACACTTGGATTTCTCAGCTAAAGAAAGAAAGAAAAAAAAAAAAGGTTGATTCCACAAGCTAACTGCTGGTACAACTGGGATTTGGCCATTGATATTTGTTGTCTTGACATGAAAGTTTGAGACTTTCTGAGGCCTTTTAGTTGTTTTAAAAAAGATTTATTTTATTTATTTGGCTACACCAGGTCTTAGTTGCAGCATATGGGATCTCATTCCCTGACCAGGGATGGAACCTGGGCCCCTTGCATGGGGAGCGTGGAGTCCTCACCACTGGACCACCAAGGAAGTCACTGAATCCTTTCAGTTTTAAGATTTGATTTTTCCAGAGTTTTCAGAGTAGGAACTGAGCTGCAAGCTTGCAGTACAGTTGAAATGAAACAGGTATGGAAAAAAGGCTTACACATTTCTCCTTTTCTCTGTCAGGTTTATATCAAAGCATTTTCTTTTCCCCAGATCCCCATCTTTGACCCTTAATCCTGTAATCTTAAGGGAATTTGAGAAACTAAAAGGTTGGTGCTCCAGCAAAGATGTGCCCAGAGAGTTTGCCGGCAGAGCTAAACTTTTATGAAAAGCAGGATAGGAGTGAGAAAAGGATGTTAATGGGTGGGCAGTGGAGGGCAGTTTGGTCAGGTAAAGATTCAACAGGAATATAAAGGGTGCTCGCAGGATGACCTGGGACATTAAGATAAGAGCACTCTTGAGCCATATTCTTTCATACAACAAGGAAATGGTTGGTCTAGTCTGAAAGCCAAAAACAGCTGAGGCTTGACAGCCTGGGGAAGAATCCTCAGGTTAATTATAAGAAGTTGAGACTGGAGTGGATGGTAAAGTACAAGAAAGCTTCTGTCACTAAACACATTTCTTTTATCACAACAAAGCAGCAGTCTCAGCTCAGCTCTTCATACAGAGTAGAGTGTTAAATCTTGTTGAAGAAATGTATTCATCTCCTTATTCTTTCATTCATTCAAATAGCATTGAGCACACCTTAGGTAGTAGGCACTTCTCCAGACTCTGGGGACATAGTGATGAATATATATGTATATGTATATATTGGGCTTCCCAGGTGGTGCTAGTGGAAGGGAAACTGCCTGTTAATGCAGGAGACATAAGAGACGTGGGTTCAGTCTATGGGTTGGGAAGATCCCCTGGAGACGGCAGTGGCTGCCCACTCCAGTATTCTTGCCTGGAGAATCCCACAGACAGAGGATCCTGGTGGGCTACAGTCCATGGGGTTGGAAAGAGTCAGACACGACTGAAGAGACTTGGCATGCATTCATGTATATATCAGAAAATATAGCCTCTTCTCTAAAGAAATAATTCTTGATGAAGGCAGTCAATAAAAATATCAGATAGCTGTGTGGTCTAGAGAAAAAGAATAAATCTGGGGAGGGGACAGTATTGGTTTCCTTTGAAGAGCCGGTGGGATCATGGGTAGAGTGGATACAGGCCGTGAGGGCAGAGGGTGCCGGGAGGGCAGAGGGTGCCATGAGGGCAGAGGGTCTTTGGGCTTCTGGTGCTGAGGGGATGGAGCCGCCGCTTGTCGAGGGGGAGAAGAATAGGTTTTGATGGCATAGAAATGAGAGTTTGATTTAAGACATGTTAAGCTGGAGAGGATATTTGGTGTCCAAGTGGAGAGGCAGGAGTCTAGAGTTCAGGAATAGAGTGTCAGCTGCAGATGGTTTAGGAAGCCATGATTTGGGATTTAATCAGCCAGCCAGAGAAGTTTCCAGGATGGGGCCTTGGGTCCTCCAGCATTTAGAGGCTGGAAGAGTGAAACAGAACCAGAGGAGGAGGTCAAAGGGCATGGCCAGTGGGGTAGGAGGACATGAGAAGTAGAGAGAGTGGGGATGGGGTGGGGGGATCTGTGTCAAGTACAGCAGGCTCTGAGAATTGTTCATGGGATGTGACTTTCATAGGCGCATGACCTTCATTGGAGGAGTATGAACCAGGGATCAGAACCAGGTGGCCATGGGCTCAAGAGGGCCTGGGAGAGCAACTGTCCAAATTGGTGTCCCCAACTCCTTCAGGAATTTACCTTTTAAAGGAAAGCAGAACAATTCCAGTAACCAAATATGAAAGTGACAGGGAATATGAAAGTGGCTCAGTCGTGTCCAGCTCTTTGCGACCCCATGGGCTCTACAGGCTGTATACTCCAGGCCAGAGTACTGGAATGGGTAGCCTTTCCCGTCTCCAGGGAATCTCCCTAATCCAGGAGTCGAGCCAGAGTCTCCTGCATGAAGTTGGGGTCAAAGAAGGGGATCCTCTTTTCAAGGTGGGAGATAATGTAGCATTGTATATCCTGATAGAGACGATGCAAGAGGGGTGGAAAAAGGAATGTTGGGGAGTGATGGCAGGGTTGTTGAAGTGATGGCTCTGAACAGGTAAGAACTTCTGGGATCCAGGGTCAAATGGAAGAATGAGCTTTTATCCAGGAGGACAGATAATTAATCCATAAAAATAGGAAGGTGCCAGGAAAGGTTTGAATGGGCACAGATATACCCATTAGCTTGTTAAGTGGGGCGATAAGAAGGCACAGAAGGGTTTGTCTTCCGTTTTTGGTTTTGGTTTCTTCTGTGTTGTCAGAAAAAGTAGAAACGAGGGCACTAGCAGAGGGGATGGGAACGATCTGAAGGCAGAGGTGACGATGTTGCCCAGAATGAAGGGGTTCGGGCACCGTGGCCGATGGCCGAGTGCACCCACTTGGGATGGGTGGCCATCCGTTTGCTTTGTTTTTTAATTTTAGTTGGAGTAGAGTTGGTTTACAATGTTGTGTTGGTTTCTGCTGTTTAAGAGTGTGAATCAGCCGTCAGTGCACAGGTATCCCCTCCCTCTTGTGGCCATTCATTTATAGTGACTGGTCCTCGTGGTCAGATGTTTTCCTCTGGCCATGTTCAGATGCACAGGTTAAGGTTCAGGAGGGGACGAGGGCACTAAAGGAGGGAGAGGAGAGGAGTCGAGGTAACAGGTGAGGAAGTGGTCACGATGGACCCTGGGTTCTAAACTTAGTGAGAAGCGGAAGTGAGGATGAGAAGAATGAGGATGGAGGGAGCTTGTTGGATGGACGGGTGGAGGTCCTGGAGGGGTTGCAGGATTGTTAGTGTCCAGACAGCAACAAGGAATGAGCTTGGGACAGCAGGTGGCAGTCATGACCGACTCATTAGGGAGAAGCAATTAGGGCTGGGGGCTGGTGGGCAGTTAAAGGAAGAACCGGATCACCCAGGATCATCCACGTGTGGATGATAACCAAGAACGATGTGGGAGTGTTAATGAAGAGGATTAAGAACTAAGTCTTCAAGGAACTAAAGGAAGTCTTCTGGAAGTCTGCTGACAGCTGAGACATAGAGGGCTGCCCAGTGGTGAGACTGAAGGTCTGGGGCCAGGGGCAGAGAGGGACCAGCTGTGAGGAGCAGGAAGCACAGACCCCATCTGCAGGTCCTTGGCCTGAGGTATGTGAAGGAGAAGGTGCTAAACACCCGGAGGTATCGAGGGAGAGCTGTGTCCTCAGGGGAAGCCAGGTTTTACTTACAGCATACAGTGTTGGATGAGGGTAGGGAGGTGGGCTGTACCAGGTGATGTCCGAACAGAAGTGTGAGGAGTAGGGGCTGGAGAACCCTGGCTTCCTGTGGTGCCCACTTTCAGCCAGGAGATGGGCCATGGTGCCTTCCAAGGCTGATAGGGGGAGTAATGCCATTGGAACAACATGGCACCATGTTGGGCTGGCCTTTGCCAGGAGCCCGGGGGAGGGGGGAGTCTCTGGGCCCCCATCTTCACTCTGCTTCTGGTACTTTGCTGCCTGGAGGGACAATGTTATAGCTTGAACTCTGGGACCCTCCTTCCTGGCTATGTTAGGGCCACAAAAGGGGGTTGCCATCACATTCTCAAGTCCTGTAGATAAGACACGGAGCAGCCCCCTTTTTGGAAGTGGCTTTAAAATGAGACGGTTGTTGAAAGTAACAGTTGGCTGGATCGGGAGGTGGGCTCGCAAGCCTGAAACATCAAGTTTGAGGTTTAGTTATTGTCCATAGTGAACAGACCTCCAGATTCTGTTCGTTCTCTAAATAGATTCTAATTGTCCAAATAGATTCGCATTTAGTTTCACGATTGGAGATAAAAGATCACTTCTCCCTAATGATAAACAAAAGAATGTTTTCTCAACTGAAAAAAAGGTTAAACTGCTATTCACCATGTTTTGTCTTCAAACCTTTGATAGAAGAAACTTTGGTTTTTACCATTTATAGCGATTAAAAAAGGTAGAGTTTTGGGTTCAGTAAATATAGTTTATGAAAGCAGTTTCAACACACATATGTGATCTGAACAGAAAAAAAAAACGTTAAGAACCAAAGTCCGCTCCATAGAAGGGCTGAAATATCTCTTCTTGGGTTTTTCTTCTCTTTCCAAAGTGATTTCAGGGGAGAGAGCCACTACTTAATGTTATACTAACACAGGAAAGAGATTCTGAGAAGATCATTTATGAAATGGGCCATTTAGGGTGATATCTAGGAACTAAGGGCTTCCCTGGTGGTGCAGATGGTAAAGAATCTGCCTGCAATGTGGGAGACCTGGGTTCGACCCCTGGGTTGGGAAGATCCCTTGAAGAAGGGAATGGCTACCCACTCTAGTATTCTTGCCTGGAAAATGCCATGGACGGAGGAGCCTGGAAGGCTACAGTCCATGGGGTCACCACTACATTGCAAAGAGTCAGACGTGACTGAGCGACTAACACACTGGTAATTAAATGGAGGGGGTAATGAGCACAATCTGAGTAGAGAGATGGAAATAGGAAGCATTTTATTGAGCCTTTTATAGACAGTGTTTAGATTTACTTAAAAAATTTTTTTTATTGGAGTATCATTGCTTTACAGTGTATTAGTTTTTACCGTACAGCAAAGTGAATCAGCTGTGTGTGTGTGTGTGTGTGCATGCGCATTCAGTCACTCAGTTGTGCCTCTTTGCAACCCCATGGACTGTAGCCTGCCAGCCTCCTCTGTCTGTGGGATTTTATAGGCAAGAATTCTGGAGTGGGTAGCCATTTCCTCCTCCAGGGGATCTTCCTGACCCAGGATCAAAAATGTAAACAGTAGAGGGTCATTTGATGTGAGGAAACTCAGCCAAGAAAAAAGCTACTATAGAAGGAATGAAGCCTCTGGTTTCACAGCATAAATGCTCCTTACTGCTCTGTGTGGGGGTGGTCTCATGACTCAGGGCACACAACATTTCCACAGGGGAAGTGAACAATGGAGCACCACAAGGGAGCATCTGTCCATTTCTTCCAAAGTCTATTCTCACTCCTTGGATGACATCTCAGGGTATTACTACATACTCCCTTTATACTTCTGACTTCTGCATTTCTCTCTCCAGCCTAGAGCACTCCTCTTCAGTGTGTGTGTGTACATGTGTGTGTGCGTGTGTGTACATGTGTGTGCACGTACATGTGTGTGTACATGTGTGTGTGTGTGTACTCAGTTGTGTCCCATCCTTTGCAACCCTGTGGACTGTAGCCTGCCAGGCTCCCTTGTCCATGGGATTTCCCAGGCAAGGATTTTGCAGTGAGTTGTCACTTCCTATTCCAGGGGATCTTCCTGACCTAGGGATTGAACCCGTATCTCTTTTGTCTCCTGCCTTGGCAGGCAGATTCTTTACCACTGTGACACCTGAGAAGCCCCTCTTCACTCTGGATGGCCCTCAACTCCTGATTTCCTTCCAGATAGCTTTACTGAGGTGTGTAGTGAGAATCTCAAATATGACTCATGGGGCAGCTGGCCTCCAAGATGGCCTCAAGGACCTAAGCTCCTGCCCCTCTCACTTGGCCCTGTGAACAACCCTGATCAGAACCATCCAAGTTAGTGGGGATCAGACACTGAGATAGTGAAGTTGGGCTGTTTAATTTACAAAGTTTAAGGGTCATTTGTTACACAGCAATGGAAAATAGATACAATGCATCCAAAACAAACTCCCAGTCTTTCCCAGAGTTCCTCCTGCGTTTTTTCCTGTTGCTGTTAATGGCAATCCTGTCCTTTCAAAAAAGCTCAGGCCAGAAATACTGGCATCATCTTTGAGTGATGAGATGGAGTCTTCCCTACGGTTTTCACATCTCACATCCAGTTTTACACCAAACCCCTGTTGGCTCTGTCTTTAAACTATGCATACTTGACTACATACCACCTCTGCAGCTCCGATTGTGGTCTAATGGCTTAGACTCTAAACCACTATCCTTTCTTGACTGGATTATGGCACAGCGCCTGCTGGTTTCTCTAATTCTGATCTTGTCCAATTTGTACATTCACAATAAAGCATCCAGAGTTATCTTAACAATATCGATCAGATTATGCCATTCCTCTGATTAAATCTCTCTGAAGGCTTCCAATCTCACTTAAGACAAAAGCCACAGTCCTTTCGGGGGTTCTGGTACCTGTCGCTTGTCCTTCCTCTGATCTCACCTTGTGCCTTCTCTCTGGCTCTCTTTCCTCTAGCCACACTGGTACCATTATTTTTACTCCCAACAGTGAAGGAGCAATTCTGTCTTAGACTTTATACTCATGGTCCCCTCTGCCAGGAATCATGTTCTTTTTGATAACTGCAGGGTCTTTGTTCTTGTTCTTCATTATACAAGTCTCCTTGAGGACAATTCTATTTAAAATCGTAGCCTCTATCCCTGCTCTCCACCTTTCCTGCTTTTTTTCATTTTTCCTTAGCTTTATCACCCTCTGATGCTGTACTTCAGATGCTGTGTATCTTGTGTCTTTCCCATCACTAGAAGGCAAGCCCCGGGGAGCTTTGTCTCTTCTGTGCACTGATGTATTTCAAGTCCCAGGAGCAGTGCCTGGCTCCTGCTATAGCTTTACTGTGCTTTGCAGACAACCTCGCATTTTAAACATTGGAGATCTGTGGCAATCCTGTGTGGAGCAAGGCTGTCATTGCTATTTCCCAACACCATTTGCTCACTTTGGTCTCTGTGTCGTCTTTTGGCAATCCTTGCCATGTTTCAAGCATTTTCGTTATTATATCTGTTATGGTGATCTGTGATCAGTGATCTTTAGTATTAGCACTGTGACTTGCTGAAGGTTCAGATGATGGTTAGCCTTTTTTAGCAGTATCGTAAAATTAAGGTATACTCATTGTTTTTCTAGACATAATGCTACTTTATTGCACACTTATTTGACTACTTTGCTGCTGCTGCTAAGTCGCTTCAGTCGTGTCCGACTCTGTGTGACCCCATAGATGGTAGCCCACCAGGCTCCCCCGTCCCTGGGATTCTCCAGGCAAGAACACTGGAGTGGGTTGCCATATCCTTCTCCAATGCATGAAAGTGAAAAGTGAAAGTCAAGTCTCAGTTGTGTCCAACTCTTGGCGACCCCATGGACTGCAGCCTACCAGGCTCCTCTGTCCATGGGGTTTTCCAGGCAAGAGTGTACAGTATAGTGTAAACATCACTTTTATATGCACTGGGAAACCAAAAAATTCATGTAACTCATTGTAGTATTCACCTTATTGTGATGATCTAGAACCAAACACACAGTGTCTCCAAAATATGTCTATAGGCCCTCAAATATTTTTTGAAAAAGTAAACACTATAAACAGAAAGTAATATCATACATCACCAGATGGTCAACACCGAAATCAGATTGATTATATTCTTTGCAGCCAAAGATGGAGAAGCTCTATACAGTCAACAAAAACAAGACCAGGAGCTGACTGTGGCTCAAATCATGAACTCCTTATTACCAAATTCAGACTTAAATTGAAGAAAGTAGGGAAAACCGCTAGACCATTCAGGTATGACCTAAATCAAATCCCTTATGATTATACAGTGGAAGTGAGAAATAGATTTAAGGGCCTAGATCTGATAGACAGAGTTCCTGATGAACTATGGAATGAGGTTCGTGACATTGTACAGGAGACAGGGATCAAGACCATCCCCATGGAAAAGAAATGCAAATAAGCAAAATGGCTGTCTGGAGAAGCCTTACAAATAGCACTGAAAAGAAGAGAGGTGAAAAGCAAAGGAGAAAAGAAAAGATATAAGCATCTGAATGCAGAGTTCCAAAGAATAGCAAGAAGAGATAAGAAAGCCTTC
>SJYX01000620.1:208061-266483 GCA_006410675.1 Oreotragus oreotragus | reverse complement strand
GGTCCCATCACTTCATGGGAAATAGATGGGGAAACAGTGGAAACAGTGTCAGACTTTATTTTTGGGGGCTCCAAAATCACTGCAGATGGTGATTGCAGCCATGAAATTAAAAGACACTTACTCCTTGGAAGAAAAGTTATGACCAACCTAGATAGCATATTCAAAAGCAGAGACATTACTTTGCCAACTAAGGTCCATCTAGTCAAGGCTGTGGTTTTCCAGTAGTCATGTATGGATGTGAGACTTGGACTGTGAAGAAGGCTGAGCGCCGAAGAATTGATGCTTTTGAACTGTGGTGTTGGAGAAGACTCTTGAGAGTCCCTTGGACTGCAAGGAGATCCAACCAATCCATTCTGAAGGAGATCGGCCCTGGGATTTCTTTGGAAGGAATGATGCTAAAGCTGAAACTCCAGTACTTTGGCCACTTCATGCGAAGAGTTGACTCATTGGAAAAGACTCTGATGCTGGGAGGGATTGGGGGCAGGAGGAAAAGGGGACGACAGAGGATGAGATGGCTGGATGGCATCACCGACTCGATGGACGCGAGTCTGAGTGAACTCCAGGAGTTGGTAATGGACAGGGAGGCCTGGCATGCTGCAGTTCAAGGGGTTGCAAAGAGTCAGACACGACTGAGCAACTGAACTGAAATGAACTGATCTGAACTAGTGGTTAGGACTTAGCGTGCTTAGTGCTGAGACCTAGGTTCCATCCCTGTTGGGGAACTAAAATCCCATGAGACAAATTTTTTTTTTAATAATTAAAAATTTTTTAAAATATAGGGAGGATGTGCCTAGGTTATGTGCAAACACTACATTGTTTTATACCCAGGGCTTGAGCATCTGCAGATTTTGGTTCCCAAGGCAGGTCAGAGACAACAGTGCATTCACAGGGTTGTGTCAGCCATTACTTCTGTTGTCTTCGTTCACCATAAAGTGGTAACAGGGAGTGAGATCCCACACATTATTCCTGCTCGACGGCCTTGTGACTATATCCAAAATCAAAGTTGTGTTCACTGGAGGGTTATTTACTACCCCTGAAAAGGTACAACGAGCAGGCAACAGTTATGCCAGCATTGCTTTCTTCCCTTCCATTTTTCTCAAATTACCACCTTCAATGATCAATTCCTCTATTTACAATGCAAAAAAATTAAAAATTAGCAAGACCAGATTCAGTAGCATTTTGTTTGCTCAACAAAATGGAAATTTGCATACACAAGTTGGCTCTTTTTTAAAAATTCCATTCCTTCCGAGTTCTCTGATTCGTACAGATGCCACAAACCACTTCGGTGGAATCATTCCTTCTTCTCACTTTGTAACAGGCCAAGTCCCCCACCTCTCCACAGACACACACACAGCATCCATTTGGGGTCCATTCAAGCCCCTACCGGGCTTCCCAGGTGGTTCTAGTGGCAAAGAACCCACCTGCCAATGCAGGAGATGTAAGAGACATGGTTTCAGTCCCTGAGTTGGGAAGATCCCCTGGAGAAGGGCATGATAATCCACTCCAATAAAATTCTTGCCTGGAGAATCCCATGGATAGAGGAGCCTGGAGGGCTACAGTCCACAGGGTCACAAAGAGTCAGACATGAGTGAAGCGACTGAGCTCACATACACATGAGCCCCACCAGAACCCTTCACAGACCCTGGTTTGAGTGCCCTGGTTGTGGTGGAGTGGTGCTGCAGAGCAAGAAAACCAGCCCAGAGAGAAGATAAAAGGCACCTCTCTCTATGACCATCAAAACACCTGATTAGGACTGTTGACATCACAGATAAAAATATCTTTCCAGAAACATCCAGCATCCCAAGGTGCATCTGCCTACCTGCTAGACACACATACACAGAGGCACACGTTCAACACACACACACACACACACACACACTGCTCTACCTGTGAAGGTCAAGAGCACCCACCCTGAAGAATCCCCACTTCTCCAGGCCCCTCATTTCCACCTTCTGGCAGGATCGTACCTCAACAAAACAGCCATCCAGTAATCACCCGCACCCAGTCCCTGGGCCCCTCCAGCTGCTAAAGAAAAAACCCAGTTCATCTGACACGGGGAGCAAAAAAAGGGGGGAGGATATTTAGAATGTCCTCCCTAAACTCTCCTGGTTCCCAGACTTCAGGATTCCAGATTCTAGAAGAGGGTAGCCGATGGCATAGGGCAGAAGCTGAGGTGGGAACTCATTCACAAGAAAGACTACAGCCTTTATTTCTTTCAATAAAATACTCCATGAGGCCTCTGGGTGCTTGAGGGACTGATGCCCCTGGCCACTTCCTCCTCCTTTAGGGGCTCCTGTGATCCCTCAGATACTCCTCTGAGATTTTGGGTGGTTTTCTCCCTGTGGAACGGGGCCTCTTTAGCCATGATCTGCGTTTCTATTTATTCTTCCCCAACACTCAGGCCTGAAAGTAGCTCAAGAGCAAAAAAAAAAAAAAAAAAAAAAATGGAGAGAGATGCATTTTTGTCATTCTTGGCATGTGTCAAAGTCATGTCGGAAAAAGAATTCTGGTCAATTTTTAGAGTTGCTGAGAGGCACTGAGTGAGTGTGCTAAAGATATGTTTTGGTATAAAAGACAGAAAAGAGACAGAGTGCTTATACAGTCACCCTCTATTCCGACAGGCGTTCACACCCATGTGGGCAGGGAGAACCGACAAGAGCTGGGAGCCCAGGCTGCCTCTCCTGGTCCTGGTAGGGGCTACGGAGGTGGCCCCTAGGCCTCTTTTCCTGCTAAATGTCCCCCTACAGCTCATACCCCAGGAGGTAGCCAGAGCGATCTTTGGAAACATGAATTCATTAAAGTCATCTCCATTCTTCTAAACTTCCATCAGCTTCCTCTCCTATTGAGAATAAATTCCTCCAGTGGTTGACTGCCCCAAAGCTCTGAACCCTCCTGTCTCACCCCCAGCCCCAATGTCCTTTTCTGTTCCCCAGGGATCTCTGGCCTACAGTGGGTCTTCTCAGCGGCCGGTCCCTCCATCCAGAAAGTTCTTCCCTGGGTGGGGACAGCACCACCTCCTTCCCATAACCAGGTTTCCATTTCCCCCACAACCCTGACCAAATGGGATCCCTCCCATAACCCCATCACCACCTGATGACCCCACTTCCCTTCTCCTTAGCAACTCTGTTCTTCGTAGATTTCTTTATTCTGACATGTTCCCCCAGGAACAGACACTTCATGAGAACTTGGGGCTTGTCTGCCTGGCACACTGCATGCAAAATGGGGTCTGATTGATGCTCCATACATCCTGCATAAATCAATCAAACCATCAACAAGAGGGAGGCTTTTTAAACTTTTTTTTCAGAAGTAATTTCAAACTTACAGAAAAATTGCAAGAATAGTACACTGAATGCCATAAACCCTTTGCTGCCCCATTGTGTCATTGTTCTATTTATAGCTATATAATTTCTATTTATAGCCATCTATTTACATCCACCCATCTATCCACTCACCCATCTATCCACTCACCCATCCATCCATTCATCCACCCACCATGCATCCACCCATCCATCCACCCACCCACCCAGCTAGCTAGCCATCCATCTATCCTGTATCCATCCCCAGCATCTTCTCAATGCTGTATGAAGGGCTGTGGTAGGAAGAGAGAGCTGAATGGCTCTGCCCCAGGCCTCTAGCCTTTCACCCCGCAGTGAAAGGAGGTCTGAAGGGGACAGACCTCTGCCGCTAGGGTGTACTCTCGGAGGGGACAAGCAGGTGGACAAGATGGTACACGGGTCACTCTAGCGGCATATTGAGCGTCCCCAGCCATGGTTCTGCAGAGTGGCGGCGCCCAGAAGTTGATCCTCCTTCCGGTGGAGATTCCTCCCCGTCCAGGGCGTTAGCGCCCTGAAATGCCCGCCTCCCCGAGGCTGTCCCTCTGGTCCTGCCGCAGTGCGGCACAAAGGTCCTGTTGTGGGCTGCAGCCCAGGCAGCGANGGCCCTACACCCTTAAATACTTCAATGTTTATTTTTCAGTAATAAAAACTTTCTTTTACATGTAATAAAAGCATTCTTCTCATGGTCCAGGCACACAATTTCAATAATTTTATCATTGATATAATTCTTATATCCAATCTACTGTACAAATTCAAACTTTGTCAATTGACTTAATAATGTCCCTTAGAGAATTTTCCCTCCAGTACAGGATCCAGTCAAGGTCAGCTTGTAGCTGCCCCCTCTGCTATATGCCTGAAAAAAACCACAACACTGAAAATCAACTATACTTCAATTTAAACACACACACACACACACACACAAGTGGGATGATCAGTCATGGGGGCAGAACCGTATGTTCTGTGCAGGTAGCAAATCTTGTGACATCTACTCCGTCTTGTGTGTTCCACCCACTAGCCTCCCTACCTGGCGGGGGTGGGGGGGACTCTCCCACGGGGACACGAAAATAGGTTTTTCTCTTGGTGATGCACATACTCTGACCCTGGGGACAATGCCACTGTAGCCACCTGCCTCTGCACCCCTCTCCAGCCTGGCCACGGAGTTGGAGGACTCAGGGAGGCAAGCAGGAACCCCTCAAAAGCTGGAGAAGGTTACAACCATCTCCAAGACCCACTATTCCAGCCATCATGAATAGGCAGGGCCTCAGAAACTCTCTTCCCATTGTGTGAATTACAACAGAACAAAAGGATCTGATACTTGAGTATCGTGAAATATTAATAGGATGTTTTAAAAATAAAATTGAAGAAATAAAGAAACGTTAATCAAAACAAATGGAAGGAACAGTAAACCTTCATGAAACGGTCAGGCCACCTCTCTCTCCTGGTACAAAATCCAGTTCTAATGAATCTCTAAACAGAAACGTAATTATTGGCTGGATTTGTTTTTCCTGGCTTTCTACAGAATCCATTTCTGTAAAACAAAGGAAACAAGCTTTGTTCTATGCTTTTTGCCTTTAATAAAGGAAAACTGAATGTGCTGGAAAGTCTCCCTCTGTTCCTCCTGACCCACCATTCCCAGGCCCCAGCCCCTGCTCTGAGCTCCAGAAGGCCAGACTTGGCTTCTGGGGGCCACTGCTGGCTCCCAGGGGGATTTGGCCACTGGCGGGAGCTTACGGAGTGGAGGAGAGAGTCCAGGGCACTTACTGCCTGTTTCTCTCCTGGCCCCGAGCTGCTGTCAAGCTGCCTCCCCACGGCTCACGGCACCGGGGGCCCTGTCTTCCTCTCCTCCTTCGACTCAGGGCGGTGATGGCCCCTTAGTATAGCAGCTCCGCAGACTGCACACCCTGTCCTCTGGGTCCTCTCGCCTTGCCCACTTCTCACTAAGTAGATCTTTCCCCAAACTACCTCCATTGCTCCTTGCAAGTATCCCATCTGTTGCTTCCCAGACCCTGGCAGAAGGAAGAGCTCCTGTTCCCTGGGGGGACACCACGACCAGAGGGAAAGACCCCCTCACACACAGTCTGGTGGCCAGGCGTCCTCAGCCATAGTGTCAGTCAGTGGGGAGCAGGGCTTAGAGACTGGCCATGGATGCTGAAAAGGGACTCAGGCTTCTGTCCGACCTCCTCTCTTGATGGGGTGGGACTCTACTTTGACCTCATGGCCATCTAAGTTATTTTAGGAATTGAAGAGGATGATGCCTCGAGCTATGAATGAGTTGATGTCATCTCAGAAAAAAAGTCCCTCCTTCCACTCACCCCCGTGAGCTGTCAGAACTGAAAAGCTGTGCTCCTTGGCTGTCAACTGCCAGGGCGAAGACTGAAAAGTGAACATACCAGGAGGATGAACTCATTCATCCAAGGTCTGAGACACTGTCCGGGACAGCATGTGTCACAATATTAATGCAAATATCAGACTGTGTTTAAGAGCTTGCGAGAACAAGATCATTGACTTCCCCCCATGTCCAGCTGCATAACTGGCCTTGTATAGACACAGCCTAAGGGCATCCCTTTAATGAATCCACAGCTTGATTTTCTCTGATTAAATGGATGGGTAGAGACGTCAAATCATAGTGGCATGGAATCTGGAGAGGATGACGACTAGGGCAGCTGCAACCACAGAGCCCTGCGACCATGAATCTGGGGTTTGTGGGACTGTAACATCTCTTGGTGTGAATCAGAAAGAACCCTTTTCTCAAAAGCAGAACTGCTCATCCATCAACTGGAGCAATGAATGCATCCAACGGCTTTGCAGCTACATGGATGGACCTAGAGATGCTCATACTAAGCGAAGTGAGTCAGACCAAGAATGACAAGTATCATGTGATATCACTTGTATGTAGAATCTAAAATATGACACAAATGAACTTATCCATGGAACAGAAACAGACTCACAGAAATAGAGAACAGATCTGTGGTTGCCAAGAAGGACGAGGATGGCAAAGGGATGGTGTAAGAGTTTGGGATTAGCAAGTGCAAACTATCATGTATATGATGGATAAACAACAAGGTCCTGTTATATAGCATAGGGAACTGCATTCGACACCCTGCGAAAAACCATAATGGAAAAGAATATATATACATATACATATTATATATGTAACTGAATCTCTTTGGTCTTCGCCAGAAACCAAAACAACACTATAAATCAGCTGTACTTAAATAAAATAATTTTTTTTTTAAAAAGTACCCCACGGTTAACACCAAAGGGTTTTTAACTTGCATATGATAATATGTTTGTCACCCAATCTCACTGTGGATCTTATCAGTCCTCAAGGAAAACATTACAACTTAAAGACAGTATCGGATGGATCTGAGGGGCGTCTTAGCACCAAGAAAAGCAGTGTTCTGGCTGGTGTCCCCTCCTCTAACAAGGCAAGAGGTCAGTGAAATTAGCCCTCTGACATCAATTTGTAACTTATCAGCCGCCACAGCAGACAGCCAGCTTTCAAATGACTGAAATGAGAGGAAGCATCCAGTGACTCAGGACGAACATTTTTTATTATTCTCAAGTGTGCTAAGGTCAGATCATTGCAGCTACCAAATATACTCAGTAATCACAACTGATATTTTCTGAGCTCCAATCCTGCACCAGGCACCACATGGGGACTTGCTATGCCTGGACTCATTTGACGTTCAGAGATCTTGTGAGTAAGGTAGTCCTGCCTCCGACATATTCAAAAGCAAACAGTTCTAGTTTAATAGACACTTTTTCAAGTGTTTTTATTTATTTATTTTTTGAGGTGGACCATTTTTTAAATACTTCACTAAATTTGTTACATCACTTCTGCTTTATGTTTTGGTATTTTTGGCTACAAGCATGTGGGATCTTAGCTCCCCAACCAGGGACCCAACATATATCCCCTGCATTGGAAAATGAAGTCTTAACCATTGGACTGCCAGAGAAGTCCCCAAGTAGATGTCTTTGACTGCCAATCATGGTGTTGATGGTAATTACATCAATCAAATGGTTGGCCAAGATATAAAAATAGTTCTGAGAGCAAAAGAACAATTTCCCAGCTAAAGCAAGTCTTCAACCTTCTTGGCAAATGAGGCACTGATTTTAATTCCTCTGGTGGCAAGCGTGGTTTCCAGCACCACTCTGGTGGAAGGTTCCATAAAATGGGTAAGTGGTTGCAAAAGTTCCCCTTAGGCCTCAGCATCTGGTTATTCTCCTGGTAACCCCTAGGGGTATAGAATGCAGAATGAAATCATCCACAAAGAAGCCTGAAGATGCTACCGGCCTCATGGTAGGAGGTCACCTGAACACGCCCGTCTAGTCCTGCTGGCTTTAAAAGGCCTGATCCCACTGCTTCTTGACATGCCCTGACCAAAGAAAGTCTTCAATGTAAAAGAAATAAACAACCTTGCACACACACACAAAAAAAATCCCACACTAGGTGAAACCTCCAGGTCCTAGAACATTTCTGGGTTGGACCATCCAAAGGCTTCTGTGTTGTTGACCTGCTCACCCTGCTAACCCATCAGTTAGCACAAGTATAGTCAAACATGGCTCCGGGACATTCTGTTACAAAAAAGTGCATTCAAACTGACACATTTGGCTTAAAAAAACAAACAAACAAAAAAAAAAAAACTGGGGCAATGTAAGCATCAGGAAACAAACAAACAAAAAAAGTGACGGCTCAGATGGTAGCTCTATTTTTAGTTTTTTAAGGAATCTCCATACTGTTATCCATTAAAGTGAAAGTTGTTCAGTCGTGGTCCCACTCCTTGCAACCCCATGGACTGTAGCCCACCAGGCTCCTCTATCCATGGAATTCTCCAGGCAAGAATACTGAAGTGGGTTGCCATTCCCTTCTCCAAGGGATCTTCCCTGGCCCAGGGATCAAACCCGGGTCAGGGAAGTCCATTCTCCATAACAGTTGTACCCACCAACAGTGTAGAAGGGTTCCCTTTTCTCCACGCTATCACTAACACTTACTATGTGTGGCCTTTTTGAGATGGCCATTCTGACTGATGTGAGGTGATACCTCCTTGGACTTTTGAGTTGCATTTCTCCAATAATCAGTGACGTTGAGTACATTTTCATGTGCTTCTTGGCCATCTGTATGCTTTCCTTGGAGAAATGCCCATGAAGATCTTTGGCCCATTTTTTGATCGGGTTGTTTGAATTTTTGTTATTGAGCTGCATGAGCTGTTTGTATATTTTGGAGATTAATCCCTTGTTGAATGCTTCATTTGAGAATATTTTCTCCCATTCTGTGGCTTGTTTTTGCTTTGGTTATGGTTTCCTTTGCTGTGCAAAAGCTTTTGAGTTTAATTTCAGTCCCATTTGATTATTTTTGTTTCTATTTTCATTACTCTAGGAGGTAGGTCAAAAAAGATTTTGCTGTTATCAAAACTACAGTGGGCTATCACCTCACACCAGTTAGAATGGCTATAATCAAAAAATCTACAAACAACTGCTGGAGAAGGTGTGGGGAGAAGGGAAACCCCCCCACACACACACTGTTGGTGGGAATGTAAATTGGTGCAGCCACTATGGAGAACAGAATGGAGGTTCCTTAAAAAACTAAAAACAGAGCTACCTGCAATCCCACTCCCGGGCATAGATCCAGAGAAAAGCATGATCCAAAAGGATACATGCACCACAGTGTTCATTGCAGCACTGTTTATAAAAGCCAGGACATGGAAGCAATCTAAACGTCAACCGACAGAGGAACGGATAAAGAAGACGAGGTACATAAAACTCTGTGGCATCTTTTCTCCATTGTCCTTTGACACACTTTTAGTTATTTTAAACACATTCAAGTGTAACAAACATCTTAGAGATCCAAGGAGTAAGATAATTTTACTCCTTAAGATGACCTGTATTGATTCCTAGATGATCCGACAGCCTGGAAATAGAAATGGCTTTCAGTTTTCTAAGACCAAAGTCATTCAGCATGAGCTTCTTCATTTTTTCTTTTTTGACCTTCACATATTTTCAGTTATCTTTACCAGTTCAGGCTTTCCTCTGCCCTCTGCTTCCTTACTTCCAAGCCAAGTGACCTGTGCATACCAGAGACTTGGTAAATGTCTGCTCAATAAATTACTAGTCATCTTGCATGTTTCTGAGACTCAGGTTTTAATTTGATTCAAAATTTCATTTGTATTGCTCTCAAAGCTTCTGACATGGCTGTTCTATTTCTTCAGTAGTATCGCATTCATGTATGGGGAGATTAGAGACAAAGGATCATGATGTTTGTCTGCAATACTTCTAACTTATTTTCCCAAATAAATATGTTTTTTATATATGTATATGGGCTTCCTTGATAGCTCAGTTCGTAAAGAATCTGCCTGCAATACAGGAGACTCCACTTCAACTCCTGGGTAGGGAAGATCAAATCCAATCCCAAAGAAAGGCAATGCCAAAGAATGCTCAGACTACCACACAGCTGCACTCATCTCACACGCTAGTAAAGGAATGCTTAAAATTCTCCAAGCCAGGCTTCAGCAATATGTGAACTGTAACGTTCCAGATGTTCAAGCTGGTTTTAGAAAAGGCAGAGGAATCAGAGATCAAATTGCAAACATTCGCTGGATCATTGAGAAAGGAAGAGAGTTCCAGAAAAACATCTATTTCTGCTTTATTGACTATGCCAAAGCCTTTGACTGTGTGGATCACAATAAACTGTGGAAAATTCTGAAAGAGATGGGAATACCAGACCACCTGACCTGCCTCTTGAGAAACCTGTATGCAGGTCAGGAAGCAACAGTTAGAACTGGACATGGAATGACAGTAAAGGAGTACGTCAAGGCTGTATTTTGTCTCCCTGCTTTTTTAACTTATATGCAGAGTATATCATGAGAAACACTGGGCTGGAAGAAGCACAAGCTGGAGTCAAGATTGCCGGGAGAAATATCAATAACCTCAGACATGCAGATGACACCACCCTTATGGCAGAAAGTGAAGAAGAACTAAAGAGCCTCTTGATGAAAGTGAAAGAGTAAAGTGAAAAATTTGGCTTAAAGCTCAACATTCAGAAAACTAAGATCATGGCATCCAGTCCCATCACTTCATGGCAAATAGATGGGGAAACAGTGAAAATGGTGGCTGACTTTATTTTGGGGGGCTCCAAATCACTGCAGATGGTGACTGCAGCCATGAAATTAAAAGACGCTTGCTCCTTGGAAGGAAAATTATGACCAACCTAGACAGCATATTAAAAAGCAGAGGTATTACTTTGTCAACAAAGGTCCATCTAATCAAGGCTATGGTTTTTCCAGTAGTCAAGTATGGATGTGAGAGTTGGACTATAAAGAAAGCTGAGCACCGAAGAATTGATGCTTTTGAACTGTGGTGTTGGAGAAGACTCTTGAGAGTCCCTTGGACTGCAAGGAGATCCAACCAGTCCATCCTAAAGGAAATCAGTCCTGGCTGTTCATTAGAAGGACTGATGTTGAAGCCAAAACTCCAATATTTTGGCCACCTAATGCGAAGAACTGACTCATTTGAAAAGACCCTGATGCTGGGAAAGATTGAGGGCAGGAGGAGAAGGGGACGAGAGAGGATGAAATGGTTGGATGGCAGCACAGACTCAATGGACATGAATTTGGGTAAACTCTGGAAGTTGGGGATGGACAGGGAGGCCTGGCGTGCTGCGATTAATGGGGTTGCAGGGAGCAGGACATGACTGAATGACTGAACTGAACTGAACTGAACCCACTCCAGTATTCCTGGGCTTCCCTGGTGGCTCAACTGGTTAAGAATCCTCCTGTAATACAGGAGACCAGAGTTTGATCTCTGAGTTGCGAAGATCCCCTAGAGAAAGGAAAGGCTACCCACTCCAGTATTCTGGCCTGGAGAATTTCATGGACAAAAAAGCCTGGCAGGCTACAGTCTGTGGGGCTGCAAAAGACTCACACACAACTGAGTGACTAACACACACACACACATGCGTGCAGGTAATAATAATGTATGTTCAACATTTGCTCCTGGACCTTGTACTGGCACAACACTCCTAAAACTCTTGGAATTTCCTGAGTGATGGGAGGGGTTTTCTTAATCTTCAGGAGCCCCTTTGGAGCTCATGAGGTGACTCAGGTGGGGTTCCTAGAGAGCCTCAGGCTGGTGTTACTCATAAGAAAGATCCAGTGATTAGAGGGCTAGAACTTTTAATTCCACTCACCAACCTCAGGGAAGGGGAGGGCGAAGTCTGCAGATTAAGTTCTATCAAAATTCTTGAGCAACTTGAGTTGATGAGCTTCCAGGTTGGTGAACACGTCCATGTGCTGGGCGGGTGGTGCACCCCAGTCCTACAGGGACAGAGCTTCTGGGCAGAACCTCCCCCTGTGTACCTCTTCATCTGGATGTGTCTGTATCCTTTTATAATACCCTTTCCCCACTGTTTTTTTAAACTGTGATATAATTCATGCATACTTTAAAATAAACTGGGAAACATAAGTAAATGTCTCTTGAGTTTTATAAGCCAAATTATGAAATTAACTGAACCAAGGAGGAGGTTGTGGAAAGCTCCAATTTATAGCCAGTGGGTCAGAAGCACAGGTGACACCCGGGACCTGTGACCTGTGTCTGAAGTGGGGGCAGCCTCATGAACTGAGCCCTTGACCTGTGGGCTCTGGTGCTGTGACCAGGAGGACAGTGTGAGGATCAGATCAGATCTGCAGGACATCCAGGCAGTGTCCACTTAGAACTGGAGAACTGCTTGGCACGGCTGGAAAACACACAGAGAAAACACACACACTTGTGTTGAAACACAGAAAGAGATCACGCACATGTCAAACCCCCGAGACAGGACATGGACACAGAGCCAGAAATGCTCAGCATCCATAAGAGCAGCTCACTCCAGGCGGAAGGGCCACAGTATGAGCCAAATGAGGGACAGCATGCCTCCCAGAAAAACGAGCAGATGTCTCAATCCAGGAGCTGCATAGCAGCGATTCTGTTAACAGTCTCTCAAATGAGGTGGAAATAATCTTCGAAGCTCCACACAGGCACCCCTCGTGTTAATTTCATAATACGGCCCCTGTGATGTTGGTAAATCACCATGTTTTGACTGGAACGCAAAACACACATATGCAATACCTCTGCAACTTGACCTGCTTGCACCGGACAGGACTCAACAAAGTCAGGAACCAGCTGCAACAGAAGCTGAGCCGTCGGCAATGCCCAGGCCAGCTTGCCTTTAGACACATTTGGCTCCAGATGCAGTTCTGACATGCCAGCAGGTTTAAGTGAATGTAATTACAGGTGAGCAAGCTGGGTGGGCCCTGCTTTTCCAATCCATCCCTGATGCTGCCCAGGAGCGAGGCAGGCCAAGGAGAACGAGCCTACTTGGGAGCCTGTGGGACGAAGCTCTGGGATTCCCCACCGATACACCCTGCCTCAAGCATGGGAGGAGCTGATGGCTTTGGTGAGCCTGGTGCACCAACTCTTAAGGTTGGAAGGACCCATAACCCACCATCAAGTGGGCACAGGTGGCTGAACATGCGGTATGAATCCACGTACTTCCCTGGTGGCTCAGACGGTAAAGCGTCTGTCTACAATCCCTGGGTCGGGAAGATCCCCTGGAGAAGGAAATGGCAATCCACTCCAGTACTATTGCCTGGAAAATCCCATGGACAGAGGAGCCTGGTAGGCTACAGTCCATGGGGTCACAAAGAGTCGGACACAACTGAGCTCACTCACCTACTGTGAACAAATCAAAACACTCTGTACCACCCAGTACATAATTGCTCCCTGAAACCCCTCCAGCACCCCATCCCGTGCCTCCCTGAGCCCCTCAGCACCTCCAGCACTGCACCCCCACGTGTCCCCGATCCAAAGGATAAGAACAGGGCTCTGGCTCCATTCGACTCAGCGGCCAGTCCTGACCTGTCAGGGCTCCGCTTTGTCACTGCTGAGTATTTTAAATTGTATTCTGGCCTCCTAGTTCTTCCAGGGCAGGAATCTACTTTGTTTTGCATCACATCCCAGCACTTCCTACAGTGCATACAGGGCATCCACAGATGCAGGCGAGCACCTGCGATGGGGCAGGTTTGCTGGGGGCAGGGAGGTGGGGGGACCTGCTGAGGCCACACCTGCCTTAGAGACACACCTGTGTCTCAGGAACAGGTTCCAGAAGCAGGTCCCAGGAGGCGCTGAGCCTGAGGCCTTGACTGCCCTGCCAGGTGGTTCTGCTGGGAAATGCTGACTTGAGACACGTTAGCAATACAACACACACATACACACACACACACACACACACACACACACACGGAGTGAAGAATGAAGCTATTCTGTCCCTCCCAGTATCTCCACCATGAGCTTGCAGGACAGTGGAACCCAGGGTCCTTGAGCTGTGTTGTTGTCAAAGCTGAAACCACCTGGAAGGTCTATGAAGGGAAGAAGAAAGAAGACCACCTCAACAGCAAATTGGGAGAGGGGCTGGGAGAGCTGTAAGGACACCCAAGTCTCCAGACCAGGACTGTGTGTGGCTGCCCCCTGAGGTCTGGACACAGCTGGACACAAAGGGAAGGTCAGTGTGCCAACACATGGCTGCCTCCAGAAGGGAAAAGAAACCACCTTGAAAGCTTCCCTGGTGACTCAGATGGTAAGGAATCTGCCTGAAATGCAAGAGATTTGGGTTCAATCTGTGGGTTGGGAAGACACCCTGGAAAACGGAAATGGCAACCCATTCCAGTATCCTGGCCTGGAGAATTCCATGGACAGAGGAGCCTGGTGGGCTACAGTCCACGGGGTCACAGAGTTGGACATGACTGAGCAACTAACACTTCTGGAGACAGGGTATCCCTCTCCTCTCGTGGTGGCCTCCCACCCTGCGAGTGGCCAGGAAGGGGTCCTGCTGGCATGACCACCCGTCACCCCATGAGCCTCACCGCTGGCTCCCCCCTAAGGTGGCCGGCAGAGCCGTGTCCTCAGCAGGTGAGTTGGTGGGCAGCCCCCGAGCAAGGTGCAGCCATGACCCTGGGTAAGGGGTGATCCAAGGTTGCAGACTCTGACATTCCAGCCTGTTACTAGGGGAGCAAAGTTCGCTCTGACTCCAGGGAAAGAAGGCAGGAGCAAATGGGTGGGGTGGGGCTAGGTGCCTGGAGTGGATGAGGGACAGAGCCAGAGGCAGGACTCAGGCAACCCCTACTCCCTGAAACCCAGAGCAGCTCTGAACACCCCTACCAAGCTACCTGAAATCACAGGAATGTAAAGAGAGGTGTTCTATAAACACCATGCATGCATGCTAAGTCCCTCAGTAGTGTCCGACTCTGTGCAACCACATGGACTTCAGTCCACCAGGCTCCGCTGTCCATGGGATCTCCAGGCAGGAATACTGGAGTGGGTCGCCATGCCCTCCTGCAGGGCATGTTCTGACCCAGGGATCAAGCCTGCTTCTCTTACGTCTCCTGTATTGGCAGGCGGGTTCTTTACCACTAGAGCCACCTGAGAAACTCCTCCTGTAAACACCACATCCCCAGAAAAGAACCCTCTGGCCCTGACAAGAAGGGGAAGGCAGAAAGACCTCCAGAAACAGGGCATGAACCCATCATGGTGACTCAGGGAGGAGAGGCGGCCCTTGGCTGCAGGAACAGGGTGCTGCGGGCAGGTCTCAGCTGTCGCTCAGGTAGGGCACCCAGGTCTCTCCTACCCCTCGGGTCAGGATAGTGAGGGTGGTGGCCTGGCAGGGCTGATCAGCCCTGAAGACCTATTTTCCCTTTTGCCTCTTTTCTGTAAACATGGCAGGTCATGGAGGAGTCCCCGTGGGAGCAGAGGAGAAACGCAAGCATCACTGAGACAGAATAAGGCAACTCTGTTCCCCACGCAGGAGGCGTCCGACCAGCCCTGGAGGATCCAGGGAAGTCGACATTTCAAAGCGATGCTAACAGAGTCAGGAGCCCTGACAGCCTGGGGTTGTCTCCACTGTCTCCTCTGCAAGGCCCACGTCAGGTGGGGTCACACCCCCTCCTGTGAGTCGGGGTGACTTCGCTTCTGGCTGATTTACAGCTCCTGGCTGCGTGACTTAATCCCAGAGGTCCTGAGTGTCCTGCTGGACATTTTCAAGATTGGATTTTTCATCTGACTGATTTATGAACCGTAGCTCAGATGACCCAGAGAACCCCTGTCCTGTCAAATGGACCATGGTCCTTGCTCGTCAGAGACCAGATGCTCGTGTTGTATAGCCCCCGACACCCCCATGGCAGCTCCAGCCTCCCTTCCTTGGCCCGTGTAATCCTGGGGGACCGGCTTACCACCTCTGGTTGCTCCCGAGCCTCTGTCTCACCTCTCCCTCTCTGGCTGCATTGCTAGTGGGCAGAGGCTGCAACCCTGACACCAGTGCCTGTGAGCACAGTGAACATGAGGACTGTGGATTCTGGTTGTGCTGTGATTACCCACTCACCCTCCAGCAGAGCCACTGGGTCCACAGACATAGACATCACCGCCGTCTGTGTTCTTGATAAAATCGTGAGCACCGGGTCCCTCCCATGAGATCCCGTCATGATGACAGCCAGGAGGCAGGGGAGGCTTCAGCCCTGCAGGGTCAGGATCTGGCCCCAGCCATTCAACGAACTACATGGGGTGGGCTCATGACCCCACCTCTTCGAACCACCTTCCACTGACTCCCACTTGGTGCTGGGTGGAAAGTCCCTCCAACGCACCCTCCCACCGTGCCCCTGAGTGGGAGTGTCTGATGCTCACCCCCTTCCCAACAACTGGTCCTCAGAGCAACACCCTCCAGAAAACCAGCACTGGGGCCCCTACCAGGGCTGCCCAGAGCCTGCTTTCCATTTCTTGCTTAAAACATTTTCAGTCTGGTGGAAAAGGGGTGGAAACAGGCCTACTGGACATCAACCTATCACCAGTGAAAGTACAGAAAACAGATACAAGTGTGTGGTGAGCAGGTCTGAGCATAGAGACGCAAAGGACCTTATCTTTGCAAAAAGGCAAATCACCCCAGATGCTCTCCTCCAGCCAGGACAGGATGTAGGTACCCCAAAAGCAGGCGTCTTGACCGCCAGCCTGCTTGGCCTCATAACCCATAAAATCAAAGCAAATTTCTCCTTCAGCACTTTCCCCACATTATTGTTGTTCAGCAGCTAACTCAGCTTTGACTCTGCGACCCCATGGACTGCAGCAGAGCAAGCTTCCCTGTCTTTCACCATCTCCCAAAGTTTGCTCAAACTCATGTCTATTGAGTCAGTGACGCCATCCAACCATCTCGTCCTCTGTCATCCCCTTCTCTTCCTGTCCTCAATCTTTCCCAGCATCAGGGTCTTTTCTAACAAGTTGGCTGTTTGCATCAGGTGGCCAAAGTTTTGGAGCTTCAGCTTTATGTCGAAACACGTAGTTAGTGTTCTAAGAAATGAATGTCCTTCTGCGTAGGGCAAATACCATGCATAATTCACGTCTGATGCGGCCTCCTGCCCGTGTCCAGACACACCGACCGGCCACGGCCTGGGAAATGCCAGGCTGTTAGGACAAGCCTTGGCTGGCACTCATCCTGGAGCTCATGGGACGGGCAGCATGCCTGGAGGCGGGAGAAATGGGCGGCCTACTCAGCCAAGAACCCACCACGGTCACTCCCTCCAACCTGCAGACAAGCAAGACCTCAGTGAGCGAGGACACTCACGTGTCCAGAACAGCGGGGGAGGTGCTTTAGGACAGGCCCAGGCTCCCTTCCTGCAGCCTCCTTGGAAAACACTGGCCCCGGAAGGAAGACTGTCTGTCTGCAGCCCTGTGACCCTTGACCCTGCAAGAAACCAGAGTAAAACTTGGGGCAGAGAGTTTGTAGGTCAAAAACTTCTGTCATCCTTCAACAGTGCCTGGTTGTAGTGGGTTGTTCGGAAATTTCGTTCAGGCTTTTTTCCACCTTTTTTTAAATGATTTTATTGATGTATTTTCTTGGCTGTACCAGGTCTTGGCTGCTGCACAGCTTTCTCTCTAGTTTGCGGGCTTCTCGCTGGAGCGGCTCCTCTGGTTACAGAGCACGGGCTCCGGGGCGATCGGGCTTCAGCACTTGCAGCTCGTGGGCTCAGCAGTTGCGGCTCCCCGTCGCTGGAGCTCAGGCTCAGTAGCTGTGACTCACGGGCTTATGTAGTTGCTTATTTAGTGCTGTGTGGAATCTTCCCAGACCAGGGATCGAACAGGTGTTTCCTGCATTGGCAGGCAGATCCTTTACCACTGAGCCACCAGGGGAGGCCCTCTGCATAACATCTTAGAGAAAAAGCCAAGCAAACTTTTTGGCCAACCGCACAGAAAGCTGAGCTGAGTGATGGATGAGTGCACAGGGTGATGGGTTTGTGCACACAGGAAAGGGCTTCCTCCCGCGCACCCCAGCACCCGAACCTTGATCCCCGGCCCACAGGCCCAGCACCGCCCTTCCTTGTGCTCACCAGTGAGGAGCGGGAGGTCGTCCAGCAAGTCTGTAGAGCCCCAGGAGGATTAACTTGTCACCGAGACACCTCCCTGCCACCAGCTGGGAAAGGGCAGAAGGAAAGGTTCTCGTTCAAGAGCCGCTCGAAACCCCAGGACTGACTCTGAGAGCAGATGGTGCTGCGTGTCCAACCAGACGCGGGGCCTCAGACTCTCAGTTCAGTCTCAACCTCTGACTTGTCAAGTCAACTGAGAAAAGAAAGGCCTCGGAGAGGCAAGTCCAGGCCTCAGAGTTAAGACGGGCCCTGACCCAGAACAGGGCTGCATTCCAGACTCACTCGGGTTCCTGGGGCCCATTCGGTGCCACGCAGGTGCAGAGCCCCAGGGCAGACCCGGGGGGGCATCAGCCTCCCCTCAGCTCTTCCCGGGGAGGCTCTGACTGCCCTCCTGCTCAGAGGGTGGCCTGTGGGCCTCTGAGATGCCGAGTGATGCTACAAGCCAGTGACATCTCCTTGTTCACATTAATGGCTGAAATAAAACCACCACCTCACCGAGGCCCTTCCCTATCACGTGCGGTCTGGACAAATAGCTGAGCAGAAAACGGAAGAAAACAAAACCCATCAGGGGTAGCAGTTCAGCAAATAGCCGAATGAAGTGTAAAACGTGTCCTGCCTATGCTTTCATCATCTCTGTGTGCACTTGTAAACGAACAGAAAGAGATCCTGAGGGACCCACCCTGTCACTGTCCTCTTGGCAATGCCTGTCTCCCTGGAGCTCACGGGGAAGAGTTAACAGGTGCACGAAAAGGAATTTAACTTTTACTCCACAGGGTTCCATACTGTTTGGACTTTCTAGGCTAAGTGTGTGTTCTTAAATGACTCTTCTAACTTAAAAGAGCCAAAGATATAAATATAAAGCTATATATACTTGACCTGTCCTAAGCTTCCGTATAACTGGACCTTTGGATGGATTCCTGGAATGCTTTCCTCTCCACCGGCCCACCCGCCAGGAGTCAGCCGACATCCCATGCACAGATCAGGAGGAGGAGGGGAGCCCTTGGCTGAAGGGAAAACGGAGCCCTGAGTCTCAGCCTCCTGAGTACTCGTCCAACACTGCAACTTAACTGAGGCCACCTCCATCACCACAAATAACCTTGCCACCTTTATAAAGTAAGCAAGTGCTCTGGTTCGCAGGGCGACTTTCCAGCCTGACAGTACACTACCCTGAATTTACTGTTCTTAGAGTATAGGCTCACGTCCATTTGCTATTCCAGTATTTGAAACGTGAATTTGACCATGAGCAAGAAGTGGGTGCAAAAGTACTCATTAGTCACGACATATGAAAGAATCAGAGAAAAAAAGTCCTCGTCCCACAGACAGGGCCTGGCAGCCATGCCCTCAGATGGGCCAAGGGCTACCCTGGGAGAGTATAACTGCCTTTCTTTGGAATCATCCTCTTGAAAGACATGCTGCAAGATGAGTTCTGTGCTTGACCACCTCCAAGGATGTGTGCCATCATCTTCCCAGGGGTGATGCTTGTCAATTCAAAGATGCCTCCTCCTGGAAGCCTTTCTTCCCCTGCCCCCGCCATCATCCTGACCCTTTGTTGAGCCTGCCAGGCAGGCTCACGCCTTCAGCAGAGGAGTCATCATTCTGCAGGTAAGAGGTCAGATGCCCTGTCCCCACCTTCAGGGGGTGAGGCCTGTGGGCCCAAGCCCCCCACCCCAGAATCAGGGAGGAGGGTCTGTGTGTGTCAGCTCCTTGTCCTCACTTCCTGTCTGTGGTCCTGGAGGGATTCACTGCCTGGCAAGAAATCACTGGTGGACCCTGCGGCCAAAAGCTGCCCAACACAAGGCTGGTTCTCCTCCGGCCCTGGGCCCTTGAACATGGGTTTCAATTCACATCCAAAGTCCTCCAGGATCTAAACTCAAATTCACATGAGCATGTCAGCAGCCAAAACCGAGGCTCCAATGGCCCTAAAATGTGCTTCCTGATGAAGGAAAGAAGATAGGAAAAACAGAAAAAAATTTGAGAGACTCCAGGAAAGCAAATAAACACAACTTAGAATGAATTTTAAAAAGGCGTTTTCCCAGAAGATTTAAAGCCCACTGGCCATCCTGGGAGCTGGCCCTTGCCTTTCCCCTAGAGAAGCTGAATCTGGCTAAAGACACAGGTAGCGCGAGGAGCAGGGAGCAGTCACCCACACATCTGGAGAGCGGGACTCCAGGGCGGTTACGTAACATGTGGACTGCGCCATCACGCTCTGTTTACACTCCTGTGGTCCCAAGATTGCAACACCAGCGACAGCTCTGTGCGCCAGCCGTGTGGGGGGACAAGTGACCAGGGTAGCCTGGTTCCTCCCCTGGTGACCAGAGCCAGTCCTGGAGCAGCCCAGCTGGGACCCAGCAGGGAGGAGTCGGTGCACGAGATTCCTGGCCTGGAATCTGGCACTTCATTCCTCAAGCTCTCTCACAGAGCCTTCTTGGTTTTCATTTGCTACACAATGGTTAACAAAGGAAGACAGAACATCTGCCGAGCATACACTAGCGGAGTGCACGTGGAACTCTCTTGTGCTCGGGAATCACCGGGATCGTGTGAGGCTCACGTTCAGATTCAGCAGGTCCAGGTGGACCTAAGCTCCTGGTGGCTGATGAGCCTCCAGCTAGACCGACATCTCTGTCCTCTGCCATCACATGTGACCCCTGCAGTGTGAAGGCAAGGGCCCATCTGTTCAAAAAACTGAAAATCATCAATTAGATGCCAAGGCTCCTGGATAAGGTGGCCAGGGGTGGAACCAGCTCCCCAGGACCAAGCAGACCAGGTCCATCCCTGGGGGCCACCTCTGGCATTGAACCTGGCTCCGATTCAGGCCCTCATGACCTGCTGGGCTCTCCCACTGTGCAGGGGCAGGGCTCCAGGAGGATGGATGCTAGAGCGGGGAGAGGGTGACACTCTGCGCCCCCACCCCAACCTGGTGGATGACCTTGATCTTCCCAGAGCACAGGGTGCCCAGGACACAGGCGGGGAGTACAGCTCTCCTGGGGGGAAAGGAGTCCCTGTCCCTATACCCCCAAACGATGACCCTCCATCTGCTTGGGAGCGGCAGGTACATAAACAAGAAAGGGCCATCTCAAGTTAACCCGCCTACATGGAGAAGAATCCAGACCCAGTTTCCACTCTCCTTTGATGGGCCACTTCTCAGGAGGCTGAGGATCCTGCCCCCTTCCAGAAAGCCCCTGGACTCCCTAAAGTTGGCTCAGTGCTTTCTCTCCCAAGTAGGAGAGGGGAGCCCTGGGTCTGCGCTTCTCAAACTCTGATGCGCACAGAATCACCTGGCGACCCTTAGTCAGAGGGCCCGGCTGGGTGTGAGACTCTATTTCAAACTGACTCCCAGGAGATGCTGAAGCTGCTGCTGATCCTTAGGCTTCATTTTGAGACGAAAAAGCCTAGAGAGTGTACCAGCCACCTGGTGAGGCTCTTCATTTGCATTAATATACTAGCGACACCATCACTGGCTTGGATAGGCTCAGACCCTCCACCAGACAGCTGAAACAGCCAACAGTCTGTGAGATTAGGAAATCCGATCGAGTTTTGGAGCTAGAAAATGGAGGTGTCTGGATTTTAAGTGACTGGAGGAGAAAAGGGCAAACCACTCCAGTATTCCTACCAGGAGAAGCCCATGAACAGTATGAATAGGCAAAAAGATACAACACTGGAATATGAGCCCCCAGGTTGGAAGATGTTCAATATACTACTGGGGAAGAGTGGCAGGCAGTTACTAAAGCTCCAGAAGGAATGAAACAGCTAGGTCAAAGTAGAAATGATGCTCAGTTGTGGATGTGTTTGGTGGTGAAGGTAAAGTCCAGTGCCCCAGAGAACAATGCTGCATAGGACATGAATTTGAGCAAATTGCAGAAGACAGTGGATGACAGAGAAGCCTGGCATGCTGCAGTCCACGAGTTGCAAAGAGTCAGACATGACTTAGCGACTGAAAAACAGAACCACCAGAGTTTCTGTTCTTTCCTCAACAAAAGGAGGGCCCCAGTTTATCAGGAGAAAGTTCATCCTAGGTTCAGTGCATTGGGTCTCAGAAGGCAAGAATGCATGGAATTTACTTTAGAAGGATATCAATCAAATGTTTACCAGCTTTTTTAAAATGGTCTGGGATTTGAGGGAATGTTTCACTTAGTTCATTCATTGTATTTAACAAACATTTGTTGCGTTCCTGGATGTTAAAGGCTTGAAAAACTTAGGTCATGACATGGGCACCTCCACAATGAAATCAAGAGTGTATTGTAGCCTGGTTTTGTATCTTTCCACTCCGTATTCCAAAAGGCACAGATGATTTCAAACATTTTAATAAAAAAAAAATAGCTCCACAAAAGTTTTTTTGGTGGATTAAAGGAAAAAATCTATATTGAAAAGCCCTCAGCCAATTGGGGCTTCAACATCTGCTTTTGGAAGAAACCATAGATATCACCTCCTCTCGCTGGTGGTCTAGAGACTGCAAAGCTGAACTCCAAGTGTGTCTATAGCCTTCGGCAATTTCGAAACGAAGCCACAGCCCCTCAAAGGAGGAGCTTTCTTTTTACAAGGGTGATTGGGGAAACGCTTATAGCCATGGAACTGAAGAAACAAAAAGTCAAGGACGTGGTAACATCAGGTTGGCCAACACGCCTCGAAGAGACCTTCTCCTTTCAACCTTTATTTGTCCATCAGAAAATCTCACAGCGTGCAAGGAAAATATGCTTAACACGCTATATCCACAATTTAAGCCACGGCCAGTTTGAAAGGAAGAGAACTGACCAGGCACTCATCCACTTGGGAAGCCCCCATCTGTTTCCCAAGGTCCCTCTTTTAAACCTCTATGGAGGGAGGTCTACATCACGTAGATATTAGGGGTCAACAATGACAAACAAAACTGATAACATTTCACTTTCAAAATTTGTTTCCATGAAAATCAGGAACAAGAAAAATGCAAATATTCTCGTGCTGAATTAGGATAAGCTAACCACAGGACTCAGTAGTAGGCAGGAGCCATAGGAGACATGGGCTCAACCCTTGAGTTGGGAAGTTCCCTTGGAGGAGAACATGGCAACCTGCTCCAGCAGTCTTGCCTGGAGAATCCCATGGACAGAGAGAAGCCTGCTGGGCTACAGTCCATGGCAGTTCCAAAGAGTGGGACATGACTGAGCATGCATGGATGCACACACACCAAAAGCAACCCAGCAACCACTTGGTCAGAACAGATGTCTGTTTGGTTCAGAGGATCCCTGGGCACTCAAGACCTGCACCTCTGTCAATTTTAATCAGTTTCCTATAATGAGACATTTCAGAGGACCACAACCTGACTTTGAAAATAGTTGAAACTATAAGTCTTAAACAGAAAAGCACAATTGGCAACATAATTCACATTCATCTGGATGGGATTTCCCCAGGTGCTTTTTCCCTTGGAATCCTGGACTCCAAGGAAGTTAACCAGAATTACCAGCAAGGGGTTCTGCTGTCCAACTGTTCTGGAAATTTGTGGGCTTAAATGAACTCAAGCAGGTTATTTCCTGCAGCTCTCAGAGGTTTTGATGTGAAAGTGTCTGGTCTCGCCAAGAATGAGCCTGTTTTCTAAGTTTGGTGGCTCAGGGAAGCCCCTCCCCCAGGTTTGTTTTCCAAACTAGGCCAGATTGCTGGAAAATGAAAATCATTTTTAATATGTTCCAGGCAGTACCTATTTTTCAGGCAAGTGTTACTATTTGTTTTATTTTAATTAGCTCTATGAGTCTGGGAGCAGAAGGACACACAGCAGAAGGCCCGCCCTCATCCACAGAGTTGACCCAGCCCATCCGGGAACCATCGTTGACGTGGGGCTCTCATGTCCTCCAAAGACAGGCATGCTGTCCATCCACCCATCCCCCAAACATCCAACCCAAACCCCACTCTGTGCCGAGGCCTGGGGTGGGCCCTGGAGAAGGTGCAGAACTGCCAGACCAAGGCCTGCCCTCAGGGAGCTTCCTGGGGTGACTATTCCACTGCAAGACTCTTGGCAAACAAGTTATCTTGTTCACTGTGGTTCTATGTTTCCTCATCATTTCAGAATTACACAGAAAGAAAAATTATCCTTCACATTTCTTCCTGAAAGAGACACCATTCAGGAGATCCTAAGAAAAAGGGGTGCACTGGGGAGCCTGAGTAACTAACCCCGGTGTGTGGGGCGGGGGGTAGGAACATATATTTTTTCCTTCCTTCCCCAGGGATGTGGCAGCTCCTGGCAGTGTTGATCCTCCGTTGAAAGCTGCTCTCATCCCACACGGGTCTTCCGTGAACAAATATCGCAAGCAGCCAAAACAGGAAGAGTTAAATTTAGAAACACAACTGTCACACTGCATTCAAGAAGGAAAGAGAAAAATAACTCATCAGGTCTTCAAATTCAGTCCAGGCCCAAAGATCCTGGTCCAAGTTTGCCAGGCATGGACTCGCTAAGAAGCCAAGGCACCAAGGATGCCCCAGAATCAACTTCTCATCATTCCTGGACCCTCCTCCACAATCCTGTCCTCCCCAGAGAAACTCTTTCTCAGCTTTTGCTTGGTAACTGGCACTCTCTCAGAAACTTTACTTTTTTTCTTGTAAAATGTTTTGCCATTAGCTTTTAGTTGAGAGATTTCCAGATTCACAGTCTTTTAAGAAGAGAAAAGAATGAACACAACACTGTAAAGCAATGAGCCTCCAAAAATCCTGTGATAAACCATAATGGAAAAGAATATTAAAAAAAAAAAAAGAATGTATATATATGTGTAACTGAATCACTTTGCTGTATAACAAGAGTTAACAGCATGGTAAACCAACCATACTTCTATAAAAATAAGAGGAAAAAGAGAGAGAGAAAGCACAGATGATGACATTTAGCCTCCTGGTGTCCCTGTCTAGCAGACTGCTTGTCTCCCCCTAGACCCTGCAGGTGAGCCAGGGGATGGGGAAAGAAGAGACGAAACAGGTGGAAACTTAGGGATGGAAGGATTCTCACCTGTTCTATCACAGAGAATCTTCTGCAGTGGCCTGGGAAGGAGGACAGGTACCTCTGAGCCTTCCCACGTGGTCCGGGAAGGTGGAGACCCTAGGAAAGTTGAACTCTGCAGAACTGGAGAACAGAGGAACCAAAGCTGCCGCTAATTGAGCCCCTACCTGGGCTCCATGCATGGGGTTACACTCAGGGCAAATGCTATTCATTAAGTAATTATCCCAACAACGGCTCACAATTTCTATGCACTAATTATGCAACAGTATCTCGACAACAACCTTATGTGCAAGAAGGCGCTTCCAGGGTTTCTGGGGCCAAAGCTTACATAATTTGGGGACCCTCTTTATAAAAATGCATATCAAATGCTGGATAAAAATGAGACAGAAGATCTTGGAGGGGCCCCAGAGAGTGTGGATAGCCCTGAGGCTCACCATTTCCAGTCCACAGTGGTCTGGCAGGGAGGTGCTTATCAACAGCATCTGCTCTGAAAGACAAGGAAATGGAAACTCCTCTGGGAAGTGATGAAACTGGCCCCAGGGCCTCTTCCAAGCCAGTAACAGAGCCAGGTGGCTTCAAGGTGGTGATGCCATCCTCCAGGAGGGAAAAGGAGGTCATCATTGCCTCAGAAACTCAACTGTCTTTTGGTAAATTTGTGAAACTTGATGAGTGTTTTCAATTCATCTCTTTCTAAGTTAACTGGTTTCAAAATCTGCTTGATGGTGACGCTATGTTCCATTGAAATGGAAAAACACGTGGGATCACCTAAGATGGAAGGGGTCCCATCCCTCAGGGACCCTCTAAGCTGAGAGATAAAGTCACCAGGCTTCTTGCTGCTTTTGTGAAATGTGGGCCAGCTTCAAGGTGGTGAAAACATTCATCTTGTCTTGTCTGCCCAGCAATCACTCTAGAGGGCACAGACAAGACCCTGAGTTGGGGGGGCGACCCTCCTACCTCATGTAGGTCTGTTCTCTGCCATGAAACATATGGAGTGACCTCAGTGGGCAACAAACTCTTTACATTCTTCTCTAAAAATTGGTCGTTTCTTCCCTGGAGCTTTTCCTCCAATTCCTTCACCTTTATCATGTCCCTTTCTGAAGGGAGACAGCTTCAGGAAGCTGTTAGAGGTGTTAGGTGTTAGACAGCCAATGCCTGAGACAGAGGACAAGTCTGGTTCATTCTCTGCTTCAAGCAGCTGTTAAAACTGTGACACCTTAGACGGGTCCTCTAACTGCTGGCTCTAAGGCCCTTACCTGAAAACTTAGGGTGGGAAGAGTAGGAATCACCCCATGGCAGGGAACAGAAAACGAGCACATATGTATTCCTGGGAATGGACAAACAAGTGGCAACAAAGTCACATGACGGAAAACAAGAGAGCTGTTCAAATGAATGATTTTGCACAGACCATCACAGAACACCAGTCTAGAATAACGTTTACATAAATTTGAAAGCATACCAAGCCATATTACTTATCGCTCATGCACACAAATACAGGACACAAAAAATTTAAACACAGGTCAACCACCTTGAAAATAAGCCTGATGGTGCTTCCGAATGTGGAAAATCGGAGGAGGTGAATAAAGGGAATGTCCATCTGCTCTGCAACTGTTATATTTCTAATAACTGGAAAGAGACTGGAAGCAAATAAAGAATGTTGTTATTCAGTCAAGTGTGACTCTTTGCAACCCCATAGACTACAGCAGGCCAGGCTTCCCTGTCCATCACCAACTCCCAGAGCTTGCTCAAACTCATGCCCTTTGAGTTGGTGATGCCATCCAACCATCTCATTCTCCTTCATCTCCTTCTCTTCCTGCCTTCAACCTTTCCCAGCATCAGGGTCTTTTCCAATGAGTTAGTTCTTCATCAGGTGGCCAAAGTATTGGAGCTTCAGTTTCAGCATCAGTCCTTCCAGTGAATATTCAGGGTTGATTTCCTTTAGGATTGACTGGTTTGATCTCTTTGCAGTCCAAGGGACTCTCAAGAGTCTTCTCCAGCACCACAGTTCAAAAGCATCAATTCTTCAGCAGTCAGCCTTTTTTAATGTCCAGCTCTCACATCCGTATACGACTACTGGACAAACCATAGCTTTGACTACATGGACCTTTGTAGGCAAAGTAATGTCTCTGCTTTTTAATAACCTGTCTAGGTTTGTCACTGCTTTTCTTCCAATGTTTCTTCCAACATTTAAATAACGTTATCATTTATTAATTCCCAGAACAAATACATTGGAATTTGTTGTATTTTCCCTTATAGTTTTGAGGGGTTTGTTCTCTCAAGATAAAATGTGAAAAACAACAACTGTCACGTAGAAGTTCCAAGGAGTCATTCATTCAATCAATCATTTGTTCAACAGATATTTGGGGCATTCAGGGAATAATCCAAACCCTGAGGATACAACCGTGAATTGACGGCCCTGCTCCTGCCCATGCAGGGTTCATCATCTGCAGGCAGAGACCAGCACTGGTGGAAATGATGCGTCAACACTATGTTCCTGCCTGGAGTTCAGTACAGGGAAGAGTGAGATGCTGGAAGGGGCATCTGGGCGTGGCCAGGCTTTCACTCCAGCTCTGCCACCTCCCCCCACCCCCAGATGCCCCAGGGAAGCCTGACTCACAGACATGGTAGGAAAATTAAGGTCTCGGTCCAGGCACATTTAGCCCAGCCCTGATTCCAAGGAGACACCCGACAAATGCCTGGTCCCCTTAGCTTGACCCTGAAAAAGATGCCTGGTCCCCTTACCATTTCTCTGGAAAGAACCTATGGATTTCAATCCTAAATCAGGAATGCTGAGTTTACATCTGAAATAGTAATAATTGTATCTAACACCTGAGCAGGACTGTATCGAATCCAACTTCTCCATGTGTAGTTCAAACATCATTTTTAAGAGTTGAGGAGGAATGTTTGGTCCATAAAGTAATCAGGAGAGTGAGGGGGGACTCAGGTCATACGGGGGCCGAGAGCTAGGAGCGGGGCAGCTGAGAAGCTGAAGAGAAGGAAACGCAGACAAGGAAGACCGCAGCTGACCTTACAGGTACACCAAGCAGAAGAGGAATAAGATTTGTTTTACAGAACTCACAGTGACGAAAAGGAGGACATTCCAGTTCAGCACGAGGAAGACAACGGAAATAAACCTGGAGGCCCAGGGGGAAAAGGGCCTCTCACAGGATGTGGGGGTGAGCTCCCATCACTGAGGATATCCTGGGACAGGACAGAGGACCGCTTTCTGGTGATGTTACAAAGGGAACGTGGGACGTACACGAACTGCTAGGTCATGCAATTTCTTAAGAGTCTCTGCACGTTGAGAGTTTGTGCCTCTAATTTATGGTTTTCAGAGAAGATAAAACATCCATGTAAGCATGCCACTCCTGCCCAGCCCAGCAACCACTCACTAACCCCTTAATAGAACTTTCTGTCTGTGGAAACACCTAGCAGAACATTCACAGTTCTCTCCCATGCGTTTTCACATTTTCCCCCAAGACAGTGAAGACAAGGAGGAGCCATTCCTGGGCTGGACCAAGAGAGGGGCACCAGGGAGGAGGGGACGTGAGAGAGCAGTGCCCCGGCTGGGTGCCCCAGGACCTGCCCTCTGCAGGCCCAGAGCCAAGGACAGAGCCATGGAGCCAAACTGCTGTGCACCCTCCAGCCTGTGATGCCCCAGGCAAAGGCCAGACCGTGAGGCCACCACACAAAAGCCAGTTAGGTGTGCAGAGCCAGACCAAGAGCCCAGAACTCGGGGACAACGAGGAGACCACCACTGTGATCTCGACTGGGTGGAAAGAAACAGCTTCTCCACCCCCACCCCCTCTGTAGCTGGACTTAGAAGAGGCCCTCAGCCCCAACCTGTTGGCGTCAGAACAACTGCAAACCTCATGCCACCTCTAGCTACCACGCTGGATCCAAGAAACATGCCTGTCCTTGTCTGGCCCCACCAAACACCAGTGCTGGGGAGCACCAAGTGAGTCACTGCACCAGACAAAAGAAGGAAGTGATCCAGAGCAGAGATTCTCACCGGCCCCAGAAGCTGTTGAGCAGAATGACCAAGGGTGTGTGGTGTGCCAGTCACTACTACTGCACACAAAGCAGCCCAAACGGGCAGCTCCGAACAACTGTGCACTACCACGTCTTCTCCTGGCTCTGGGGCAACTGGATTGTACTACCACGTCTTCTCCTGGTTCTGGGGTGACTGGATTGTACTACCACGTCTTCTCCTGGTTCTGGGGTGACTGGACTCAGGCAGCTCTCACTTGGGGCCTCACGTGGCTGCATCTGATGGTAGTTGGGACTGGGGTCATCTAGAGGGTGTCTGTGCTCAGGTGTCTGGGTGGTGATGCTGGCTGTCCGTGGTCAGCAAGGCCCTTGCTGATGGCCCCTGTGATGCCTGAGCTTCCTCCCAGCAGGGTGGCCAGGTTCCCGGAGCCACCATCCCAAGAGGAAGAGCTGGGGGAACCCTACTGCCTTAGAGGACTCAGCTTTGGAGATCACAGAGCTTCTGCCACAGTCCATCTGTTAGAAGTGAATCATGAAAGCCAGTTATATTCAAGAGGAGGAAAACGAGAGATATTTCATGTTGAAAGACAGATCAGAGCACCTGTAGGTATGTCTTAAGACACCATAAGGTACCAGCCTTCCTCAGGGGCTACAAACAGCATCCCTTAGCCTTCAAGGACCCAAATGTCTCAAATTCCAGGTGAGAGTTACTTCCCATTGTGTCAGGCTTTGGGCTGAAGAACATCACTCAGTAGAATGTATTTTTTTGGAAGTCTCACCTTTGAGGGCTCTAAGAGCTATGAGACCACAGACCTGAATACCAGGGTCATAGGGTTCCCCACTTTAAACACAGCGAGCCACCTTGAAAGATGATTTTCTATAAAATATAGATGACATTTCACACCAGACAGAGCCCGGTGAGGGATGAACTGGTTACCTGAGGATATGGATACTCTAGCTTGATTCTGAAGCTGGACAATTCAGTGAATGCCCCTGAAGTAACACATATCCCAGAGAGCAAAGGACACACATTTCTCAATTCTGATTCAGGGTTCACATTCAATCTTGACCCTGAGTTTACATACATTCTAGACCTCAGGCCCCAGCAATGCTCCTAGAAAGAATTCTTTTACTTTAGTTGACTGCAAAGGAGAAGATCTGCCTGGTGGGCAAAGGTTCTGTTTTCTTGCAGAAGGAGCTTATGCAGGGCTCCTTGGTTTCTCCTTTTCTCAACTTTGACATGTCCTGAGCTTTGCTGAGGTCCCCCGAAGGCCAGCACAGGCACGGAGGCAGTCAGATGAATGAGGACAGGAGGGATGTCTCCTGTCTTCCTGAAAGCCCTCTGCTCCTGGCCCGGCCAGAAAGGCTCATCTGCTGCAGCCAGGCCAGAAGGCCTCCTCTGTTGGGTCTACCTAAGCTCCTGCTTGTGGCAGGAGGGCCTAGTGAGCAGTCAGCACTTGTGCAAACACACATTCTGATGCAGTAAAAACAAATGGGGTGAGTCCAAGGGCTTCACCTAGCAAGAAAAATCCACGTACAGACAGAGGAAGTGCTGAGTGGTGCTATGCGCTCTTCTTGGGTCACGATGAGCTTTTCAACCTGTTTAACAACATGAAACCACATCCTTGGGAACAGAGAAGTAGCTCTTTAGCAATCGCTGTTGCTGCTCTGCTCACCTTCCCTCTCCTTAGCTCTTGGGTGCTCACTGGCCCAACATCCAAATGCCAGCACCTGCTCCCCAATTCCCCTGGGGATGTCTCCACCCATAGGTGCTACTCCACCTGCACAAGGGGCATCACCACCCCCAGGAGCAGCCCTCAACCAGTGAGTGACAGGAGATGGTGCATCAATACCCCAACTCCCCCATCCCATTGGGGGAGAACATCCAGGTGTCTTCCATACTCCATCCCAGCTCACTAACCTAGTGACCGCACTATAACTGGTTCAGGACATGCCCTCTCTCCCCTATCTCACTTCTCTACTCCCTACTCCCAGGGGTTTCTTGGGCTCATCTTCCAAATAAACTGCATGCATCCAAACTTTTGTCTCAGCATCTGCTTCTAAGGGAGCCAGAACTGAGTCAAGGTGCTTGATGGTCACAGCAAGCAATGGATGATCACCAAGAGTGTGCTGTCACTGGAGAGTCATATGTGCGTCTCAGAGGACCTCCTCCCAGTCAACATGTATGTCAGGAATTGACAAGGAAACAAGGAGCACAAAGAATGAAGATTGGGCCGACAAAGGGTTCTGCTGGGACAGAGCTTACTGTGGACAATGTGGCTCTCATCCTTTCCAAAGACCCTAACACACACACACACACACACACAATTCCCACCTTAGTGAGGCTGGTAACCTTCCCCAACCAGGTATCTAGTTCCCAGTGCAGGTGCATCATCTCTCTCTGATGCTCTTTGTGAGAGGAGTGTGCCCAGCTCCAGTGAAAAGGGATGCCATGCCAGCCCCCAGGAAGTAGCTTCCACAGCAGAAGGAGCATGGCCTCTGACTCAATGAATCAGACCATTTTCTGGACCTTCAAGGCTCTCCTCCTTCCACCTCTTGTCATCACTGAATGAGTGAATGTGCAGTGTTGCATCAGAAGTAATAATACCTTAAAGACAAGGGAGATCGCCCCTCCTCTCTGCTCCCCCTTCCCCCTTTCCCCTTTGTAAAACCACAAGGTTGCTGAATCCAGTTTGTGGTTCTGCTCCAAGGGAAATAAGAGGGGTCATTAGGGGCAACTGGCCATCTTGACTAACCTCCTCTGGCCAACCAAAGTGCTTGCTAATTTGACAGATATCACAAAGGTCTCTTTGAAAGTGGACCTAAAATAAGTATCTAAGGAAAGTGACCAAAATCTACAAGGCACTTCCTAGAGAGAAATGTACCCAACATGTTAGCATTTACATGGAAAGCATGTCACATGTGTATGAGTTATCTACATGCATTTGTGTACATGAGTGTGCATGTAGAGTCAGGATGCATCTACCCACAGAAACATGGATGAATCTCAAAAGCAGTGTACTACAAACTAAGTCTCGCCTCAGCATATAGTGTAAGATTCATGTACAGAAGGGCCTAGAACAAGTACAAACTAATCTATGGTGATAGAAATCAGAAGAGCAATTGTGTGGGGGTGGAATGGGCTTTGGGCTTACTGAAAAGGGACTTGAGGACACTTCCTGGAATGATGGTATGTCCCATATTGTGATGGAACCTGGCCACGGAATTTGCATAGGTAATAGGTACCACTTACGGGTTGTACACTGAAGACTTGTAAACTTCATTGTGCATAAATGTTACCCAACATTTAGATAAACATCTTGTTACCCAAGATAGAGAAACAGATCATAAAGTCTAGCTAATGACACACATGCTAAACCTATATGAGACAGAGTGTATTTACTTCTTCAAATCACTTTCAATTTCACCAAAGAATAAGATTAACGGATAGATACAGGGGTGGAGAGGTGAGTAAACACGATAAAGCCAGTAGTGTGAAATGCAAATTAAAGAACTTAGGTGCTGAGTCTGAGGGTGTTTGCTGTAAAATTCACTCAATTTCTCTGCATGTTTGCAAATTTTCATAATAAAATGTGGGAGTAGGAGAAAAGGTACCTAAAGGCACCTAAAGAGTCTTGAGACTAAATAGGGAGAGAGAAGATACAAAATTGTATCAACAATGACATTGTGACACTGAAAAGACAATTTTAGGTTCATTACTGTGTGCCCTTGGGAACCACTAAGCAGATCCACTGGGCACCACATTCTTTTTCCTGGGTCCCATTAAAGGAAGAACATCCTTTTGTGAGCTACAAATACACAGTGATTCCTGCAGAGGGGTCAATATTCTGCATCAAACTGGGTCAATGATGAAGATACTCACAGAGAGATGGGTACATCTGCGTTCCATCTTCCCTTCCTTTAAACTCAGTATCAAATTATAATTTAACTTAACAGGTCTCCTATGTGGGATTAAATGGTGAAGCTGGGAGGGAAACTTTGTTTCTGGAATATGGAAGGACAGTTGCCCTTGGGACATGGATCACATCTTTCTGGATGAGTTGACCTATGGGGAGAGACCTGAGCAGAGAATAAGTCCAGCTTCTTTCCCACTTCTCACTGCCCCTTACTTCTCCTTCCTTCATCCGCTGACATCCACTCGGCACACCCAACCTTGCACATGCAGTATGAAGACCTAAATCCCTATCGTCGGTGACTTTTCATGGATTTTTCCAGGAGAGTCAATTAAGATTGCAGCGTAAGTGAAATTCCCATTTCCCAAGAAAGATCCATTGGGAAGTGGAAGCTGATGCTAACAGGATGTTTATGTGCCCAACATGTATGCTTTGAAAATTAAGGATATTTTTACTTTCCACCTAGCTATTATCATATTAATACAGTCAGACTGACTTTACTCTCCTCCTAGAGGAGATGTCCGCATCCCCAAGCCAGTGCATGAGTGATAACCACATCCTCCTGTATAACTGAGGCTTTGGGTGCAGGACCCCTGAGCACACAGTGGGTGCTCCAGAAATGGGCATCAAGTCACAGCTGGATATGTGCTTTGTGCTAAGCTTCTTCATTTTCATATTTATTTGCATATTTCCTTGGCTGTGCCAGGTCACCGTTGCAGTGCACAGGATCTTTTATTGTAGCCTGCAGGATCTTAAGTTGTAGCATTCAAAGTCTTAGTTGCAGCAGGTGGGGTCTTAGTCCCTGACCAGAGATTGAACCTTGGCCCCCTGCATTGGGAGCATGAAGTCTTAGCCACGGGACCACCAGGGAAGTTCTTTGTGCCAAGTTCTTCACACATTTTATCTCGTTGACTCTCCATGGCAACCCTTTCTGTTTGTGCCATGAATTACCCCCACTTTGCAGGGGAGGAGACCGAGGCTTGGAGAGGTTAAATGACTGGCCCAGGGCCCCACAGCCCGTGGATGTCAAAGCAGGATGCCTCTCCAGGTCTGTGGGATCCTGGACCACATCCCTGACTCCACTCAGAAGTATTTTACAATTATAAAACATGGACATCCCTTCTCTTCTGGTTCTCGCAATGACTCTGAGGCAGGGTGGGTACTCCAAACGCCTATTTTGTGACTCGGACCCCAGTCCCATGCTCCTGCCAGGGTGGCCTGACCTGCTAGGCTGCAGCCTGCTCTCTTCCATTCCTCAGCCCAGTGTCTCCAGATCCATCAGTGGAGTCCAGACATCCCATTGTAGACACGGGGCTAGGGAGCAAGGCCTTGGCTGGGATGGACAAGCCACTGGGCTGGGCTCATGTCCACTTCATTCTGAGTCAGCTTCTAAAATAGGCTGCTAATCTTTAATTCAGGGATTTTATTGTTCTATGATAGACATTTCAGTCTCACTAATGGTCTCACACTATATCAGGAACCACAGAAGCGCCAGTGTGATAACCCAGACGTGAACTCATTTAACCTTACTGTCCAAGATGGAAACCTTGTCAGCCCAGGCCAATTCCAGGGGAGGAAAACTGGAGGGTGACCATCAGCCCACTGGCTGTGGGGAGTGCCCAGGTTGAAGAAGTACCAGGCTTACTGCCCGGATTTTCAAGTGTGTGCTGGTTGGTGGGAGCCGCAATAGGCAGGTCAACTCGGACATGCTTTCCCCCAGCCCCCAGCCACACCACTGGCTGTGTCCTGGGAGCTTGTTTAAAAAGTCTGAGGCCTAGGAGGCTCTGGGGAGAGAGGTCAGGCCCTCCCCAGGCTACATCCTACCCCAAAGCTCCCAGAGGCCGTCCCAGGCCTGAGAGCATCCCAGTCAGGGTCAGAGGGTGGAAGGGAGAGGCAGTCAGCACCCTGAGATCCTGCCCTCAGCTGCTCTGGGTCAGCCTGGCTGCTGAGGGGAAAGGAATTAGGAGGGCAAGGTCAGAGTTACTGACAGGACATTGTGGAATAAGGGGTTAGTCCAGATCAGGGGGTTTTCGAGCATTTTCATTTTTTATTTATTTTTATGATTGATTGATTTTTTTTACTTTTTGGCCTCACCACATGGCACGCAGGATCTTAGTTCCCCAACCAGGGATCAAGTCCACACCCCTCGCAGTGGAAGTGAGAAGTCTTAATGGTTGGACCACCAAGGAAGTCCCTCAAGCATTTTTAGAGAATAAACATTGATTCTTCCTTAAGATCCCTAAGGATCCTTCTAGTGACAAAGATAACATAGCCACCGTTTATTGTTGTTCAGTCACTAAACCGTGTCTGATTCTGCAACTCCATGGACTTGCCAGGCTTCCCTGTCTTTCTTTAACTCCCGGAACCTGCTCAAACTCGTGTCCATTGAGTTGATGATGCCATCCAACCATCCTATACTCTTGCTGTTTTATGAAGCTTAGCTCACTTCATGATGTGAGCATCTAAATATGCATTTTACAGATGGCAGAAAAGAGATTCCAAGAATTCAGGAAACTCCCCTGGCATCACATAGGTTGAAAGTGACAGAACAGAGACTTAGGATTTACTCTGAAACCCAAGCTCTTTCCACATTTCACCAATGATTTCACACATCATCAGACATCTGTTATTTTTCCTACACTCCTTGCATTTACAAAGAAAAGATGTAATTTACAAGCAGACACACCTGGGATAATTTCTACATGACTTGTGACCCTCTCAAGGTGAAAAGAGAATCAGAGTGTGTCACCTGACCAGGTTAGACCCATGAAGGTTAAACCAAGAGGTAGTGTTGTGTTAGGCACTCAGGCGGCTATTTTCGACCCCAGCCCACCAGGTTCCTCTGTCTGTGGAATTCTCCAGGCAAGAATAGTGGAGTGAGTAGCCTCTCTTTTCTCCAGGGGATCTTCCTGACCCAGGGATCAAACCTGGGTCTTCTGCATTACAGGCAAATTCTTTACTGGCTAAGCCAGCCTCAGAAGACATAAGTTTAGGTTATGATTTTTGTCTACAGGGAGTATATTGCTTTTGAAATAAGATAAGCATAACGGAAAATTGAGACATTTGTTTTTTTAATAAGACACAAGTTTTAGGGGGAAACCTGCTTCCTCTTCTTCCAGGGGAATGGGAGAAATCTCTCTTGCAGTTAGAAGTGGTCTTGCCTGAGCCCTGACCAGCAGAACGTGAGCAGGAGGGAGGGTCTGGTCCGTAAAACCCAGCTATGAACAACCCCCCTGTTCTTTCCCCTTCAAGCAGAGAAGCCCAGTGATCTTGGAAACCAAGCGTGAGAACAGTGAAGCCTCAAAATGGAAATTTCAGAATCCACAGACCACTTCTAGCAACAGGGCCACCCACAGACCAGAACTTCACATGAGAAAGAAACTTCTTTTGTGTTAAACCCCCAAGTCTGAAGGACTTACTTGTTACAGCCGCTGCTGTTGCCCTAATTCAGTAAAGAACTTGATAAAAACTGAACAGCAGATCACAATGGGTTTCCAAGGTGTTCCACTTAAGAATGTCCACAGCTATTGTTTGAATCATTATGAAAACTACAACTGCAGAGAGAAGTTAAAGAACTGCTATATGAGCTAGTCCATAAAGTATACATTTTAAGACTTTCAAAAATAATCTTAGTTGTTTCCTGGGTTCAAACTCAGGGATAAAACATTAAGGCGATTGAAAATTGTCATTCCTCATATTCTGGAAATATTTGGTTAAAGAAAATATAGTATTAAATTAACTTCATCTGTTTCCTTTTATGGTTTTAATGTAGTTACTAGGAATCTCAAAATTACATCTGTAGCTCGCATTATATTTCTACAGGACCGTGTTCTTCTAAATGATGCAAGTGTCAGATTTTCTAGATAATTATCAATATGCATTGATTATCCATGTGGGACAGCTAGGGGCCCTGCTCTGCTTCTGGAAAAGCCCTGTGACCTCAGGTAGGTCATTCATTTTTTTCTTTATGTAAATGGTGAGAGATTTGGACCTTTCGTGCTTTGTAGATTGGTCATATCCAATCTCGTGGTATTAAACCAGCTGACCCTGATGTTATGGTTTAAACTCAAAAACAGCAGGATCCCAACCCTCCCTGTGTACACGACCTGCAGCTGAACCAGCCTTCACTTGCTTGTGCATCTGAGCCTGGCCCCCAGGTTCTGTTCATGGCCCACACCTGCCTTTGGACTTCCCCCTGAACTGCTTCTCCCATCCTGACCTGACTTGCCTCCTCCAGGACAGTTCAGATTTGACTCTTGGACTCTGTGGTTTCTGGCCATTACAGTAAACAGCCACCTGATCCAGTAACGCCTCTTGCACAGCCCCATGGGGTCAGTGCCTGCCGGCCTCTGTCCTGAAGCAAAGGCTCAAGGTGGCTTCCCTGTGCCCAGAGACCTCAGACCCAACAAGTCAGGCAGAGAGAGGGAGCTGAGCCCTTTATCAGAAGAAAATGGAAACAGAAACAGACCTTCAGATGTTGAAAGCAAACTTATGGTTATCAACAGAAAAATGCGGGGGAAGGGATAAATCAGGAGCTTGGGATGAACACATCGACCCTTATTATAAGACAGATAACCCACCAGCACAGGGAACTGTACTCAATATTCTGTGAAAACTACATGAGGAAAGAATCTGAAAAGGGATGTATATGTGTAACTGAACCACTTTGCTGTACACCTGAAACTAACACAACATAGCAAATCAACTATATTCCAATAAATTTTTTTAAAAGGGGAAACGCAGTCATCTCAGAGTGATGCCCACACCAAAGGCTTTCATTTTAAATAGCTTCCTTCTTCCCAAGTTTCTTTGAAAGAGGCACTCTGAGGAAAAGCTCATTTCCTTAAAATATCAAAGAACTAAAACCAAAAGATGATAGATTTTTTTTTTCCTCTGGAGGCAGACTGCAAAGTGTAGAATAAAATTCTGCAAAGTGTACCAACACACATTCCCAAGAATCCCTCTCTGCCACAGTTGTCTACCACCCTCAGTATTACATTTAGCTGACTTAATTTTCCATGGATCAAATGTATTCTAAGTTAAATTTCTCATAATAGTTCATCTGAGTAAACAGTTTCAAGTGTTATTTGCCAAAAGACAATGTTTCCAGGCTCGAGATGAGATTGGCAATGTCAGGCTAAGAAAACAACTTTAAAAATTCTCAGAGGGCTGGAATGATGACAGAAAAATTAGAGCCTGGATCTCAGTCTTTTTCATACAGATCTAGAGGAAAAAATTACAAATTTTCACCAAAACCAGGTCTTCGAAGAGGCAGGGAGGAATGCCATTTAAGAGAAAAAATTTTTAAAAAATCTTAGATGTCTTTTAAATGTTATTAATTTATTTATGACTGCGCTGAGTCTTCATTGCCTCATGGGCTTTCTCTAGTTGCAGTGAGCAGGGGCTACTCTTTGTGGCCATGCTTGGGCTACTCACTGTGGGGGCTTCTGTTGCGGAGCACAGGCTCTAGGCAGGTGGGCTGAGTAGTGGCAGCTCACAGGTTGCTCCATGGCATGTGGGATCTTCCCTGGCCAGGATCAAACCTGGGTCCCCTGCATCAGCAGGTGGAATCTTACCCACTATGCCACCGGGGAAGTCCCTTACATGTCTTTAAAGTGGCAGCTGTCCTATGAAAAGTGAGCCATATCAAGCTCGCCACACCCACAAAGATGGCACAGCCACCGTCCGATGGGCCAGGGATCCTGGCTGTCCCCTGGACTCTGCTCTGGCCTCCTGGTTATCAAAGAGAGGGCGCGGGGAAGGCAGAGGGGGAGGGAGGAACATGGACGGAAGAGGGATAAAAGGACGGGGAGTGCAGTAGGAATTCCGGGAACACAAAGCAGGGACTTACTAAGGGGAACTGGACCTGGTGTCTTAGGGGTGGAAGAGTTTGTGAGTTCCTACTCTGCACTCATGCAGTGGAAGGGACAGAGGGCTAAACTAGGTCTGCTTCCCAAGCGAGGAAGCAAACCAGCCCCATCCCTCAACTGTTTCCACAACCAGAACACATGTCAACCCATCGCCAGCCTCCCAGTCAATTTCATTCCAATGGCGTCTCCAGCCAGGGGTTCCGAGGACACAGCCTGAGAATCCCTGTGACATCAGAGGGCACCAGGCACACTTCACAACAAGAGCCAAGTTAACTTCCACCTGTGGCCCTGATACTGTGCTTCCCTTGGCCACACCGCCCCCCCTCCCACGCTCAGGTCCCCATGTGGACACTCAGTGCTGGGCACAGAGGGAGCCCTGACACCATCCCTGCGAGCCGTGAGTGCCCTGCTCTGTGACACCATCGTGGACAGGAAGGAGGCCGGTCCAGAAGACTGCTTCCCAGCCTGCACTGGAGCTGCAGGACGGGGAGCTCTTGTTTGTTGCCAGCCCCCACCATTGTTGCCCCCCGAAGCCTCTCCTCTCCTCCTTGCCCTGCACCCCCACTTTCTTGCCAACACCAACAGGTGCTGGCTTCAGCTCTTCTTAGCTGGACATCTTCTGTTCTGCCTGTGAGCTGAGTCATTCCTGTCTCACGTACACATTTCATGCGCCTTATTCTTTTATACCTGTCACTCTGAGAAACATTCTTTGAAACAGTCAGCAATGCCACTCACAGCAAGCCAGCACCATCTCCCCCGACACATGGTCCCAACTCCAGGGAACAGAAGCTTCCATCACTTGGCCCTGCGCAGAGCTGGACCCCAGTCCCAGAGCAGGGCTCTGTACTTTGTCTGACGCCATTCTCTTGCATCCAAAGGTGTGCCCATGGCAAGGCTGGGCTCCTAGAACTGAATCTCCTGTCTCCTGACGTCCCAGTCACCGCCCGCATTCTCATTGCAAAAAGATGCTGACATACCTTTGACTGTAAGAGCCAATTGGCAAACAGGGTTACCAGCACAGCAGTGACCCGAAGCATCCCTGCCACGCCCCTTGGGCCAGGCCCCATAGAAGCCCACCTCCCAGGAGACATGCAGCTCTGTCCACATGGTAATGGTACATAACCCTTCAACCCGGCTTTCACTTGTAGCTCACACAGCCCCCACGTGCTTCAGTGAAGGGTATTCTTTCAGAGTGCTACATAACAACCACAGGGACCCTTGAATTCTCCAGCTTAAGGAATATAGATTATGTCAGGTTGTAGGCTGTTTTTTGGCAAGGAAAGGTAATCTATTTTTAGTTCTTTCCAGCCATCGGAAAGGGAACCTCTATCCACCTTCCCAAGAAAAGTACAGACACACAATTTCACCTTCTGTAACTTGAGGGCTAAGGTTCTTTGGGCTGCAATGAAGACTGTATATGTCCATTAGGCTGATGCTTAAAATGAGGCCAGCGTTTGCATGTAGGATCACTGGGTAGTTGAGCTCCCAGGCCCTTAGAGGGGGCACACTTGAAGCCCAAGACTCCACCACGTAAGGAAGGAAGAACCATCCCAGCCCCGCCCACAAGACATCTGAGAACTCCATGTCAGGGCTGACAATATGGCCACAGGCCCAGACCATCCCATCAGCTAAAATTTTTTTTTAATTTTTAAAGATTATAAAGATTATAAAAATCTTTAAAAATGTCTTATAGACAGAGCACCGGCTTTGGGTTCCCTGCAGCAATACAGCAACCCCCCGCTGAAGCTCCATTTTACACACAGCAATGTACATGTTTCACTGCTGCTCTGTGACAGTCTGGAGAGGTAGGATGGGGCGGGAGGTTCAGGAGGGAAGGGACACGTGTATACCTATGGCCAACTCATGTTGATTTGTGGCAGAAATCATCATAGTATTGTAAAGTAATTGTCCTCTAATTAAAAATAAAATTAAATAATAAACATATACTATAGACACAGTATCAGGTCTTCAAAGCCTAACATATTTGCTCTCTGGCCCTTTTCAGACAGGGTGGCTGCCGCCTGGTCTAAACAAGCAGACTTCATCCGTCCAGAGGCCACCTGCCTTGGCCAAAGTCTGGCTGAGCTGAGTTTAGGTCCCTTTGATCCCCTTATGTTAGTTTTCTCTTGAAAGTTCAAAAACATTAGAGGTAAAATGTTCTGAGGAAAGGCACATTCTATTTGTTCTATCAAATATAACTGCTGGTACATGAACATCCATTTCTTCCAAGCTCAACATCAGAGGTGAGGGTCTGGTTCAACACCTGTGCCTTTACTGTGGCAGAAACAAGGCTCTCGATTAAAAATCAGGCAGAGAGGACTCCAGGCATCAAAGTGAAGATGACCACAGGACATTCTCACCCGACTGCTCCTGGCTTAATGTCCCTCGGGATGGCAAGCATCCATATTTTAGACCAGGACTTTGACACCTTCTCCCCCACCGCCCAAGGGAACAAACACAGAGGTGGAAACACACCTGAATTGTCCCCCTGGGATCTTGCCTTTGCATTTCTTAGACACCTGCCCTTAAATGTCCTTAGAGTCTCTCTGGATCAGAACTCAGAGGAAAACCCCAGATCTGGCCCTTCCTGGGCTACGGCCACTGCCAGCAGCCCCATCCCCAGGATAAAGGCCCCAGTGCGCCCGTCATCTTACCTGGTTCAGTGCAGTTCTTGCTGCTCCGCGGTCCTGCATCTTCTGAAGTCAGAGAGTCATTCACCTGCATTAACTTCCTCCCCACGGTCCACTGTGTGTCTTGCCCGATGAAGTCCATGAAGTTCAGGTCTAGGGAGAAAGAGACCACAGCCACACGTCACTAACAGCTGGTGTGACCCTTGCCCCGCCCTCAGCCATCAGCGCTCAGGCCCGCCGACAGCCCTGACGCCTCTGACCGCTACGCTCGGCATCCCGTCTCTAACTCCAGGGGGGCTTCTCCAGTGCTGGATCCTGCCAGGCCCCCAGTGGCAGCCCGCAGCCAACGACTGCTAGGGGGCACTGTATAAACACCTCACTGGTCTGGGGGGATGACTGAAGTGTGTGTTCTAATCCAGATTCCAGTCTACGCCACTGGGATGACTCTCCAGATGTCTTCAGGGCGACTTTCCTGATAAATCAGACTTTATTAGCTGTTGTCCTTCCCTGTCTTCCTGGAGGAGGAAATGACAACCCACTCCAGTGTTCCTGCCTGGAGAATCCCATGGACAGAGGAGCCTGGTGGGCTATAATGGGATCGCAAAGAGTCAGACATGACTAAAGTGGCTGATCATACATGCATTCCCTGTCTTAATTCTGTGCCCCAAGTGACGTGCTGAGAAATGCTGAACCAGTTCTCTGTAGGAAAAGTCCTGATTTGTAGCCACTGGTCAGTTTCCATGGTGTAAATTAAATTCTCACCATGTCCAATTTCAAGCTACCGATGTGACCTCACTGAACGTGGACTTAGGAAAAGAAAGGGCCCAGTTGGGTCCACTAAGTCAGTTAGACTGGCTCCTGCTCACCAGCATCTGGTCCCCAACCTGTATGTCTTTGAAGGGAATTCCCTGGTGGCCTAGCGGTTAGGACTCTGCACTTTCACTGCTGGGGCCCAGGTTCAATTCCTGATGGTGGAACTAAGATTAACAAGCCATGCAGTGAGGCCAAAACAAAAACAAAAAAGATATTTATATTCAGTATTTCCTTGAATCACCTCCCAAATAAAGCACCTGCAATTGAATACCTGCTCAGGATCTGCTTCTTGGATCACCCAGGCTAAGACACCATGTCAACATGCCCAGAGCCTAGGCTAGTGAATCCCACATAACAAGATTTCCACAAACATGAGATGAACAGCACAAGCCAGGAGAAAGCTGATCACTGAATGCCTGAGTAGGGCTGAGGTCTCCAGCTGAGACGACCACGAGGATGGAAGTGTCAGGACAAGGAACAGACGTGGAGGGACATGCTGGGGACAATGCAGTGCCTTCTGCTCAGGATGTGTTGAATCTGAAATGTCCGTGGACCATCCACAGGGTGGTGTGCTGCCCGGATAATGTGGGTGCAGACACTGCAGGGCAAGAGTTCAGCTACCCAGAACATCAGGAGAACCGCAAGCAAGCAGGGAAGCATATGGCAAGTGTATGAATGGGGTTTCCGAGAGAGAAGGAAATGGAAGAAGAAACCACGGGACACTCAGCATTCCTCCAGAGAAAGCAGAGTCAAAGCCTTCAGCAAAAGACCATGGAGGGAAAGAAAAGAGCGAGGAAAGTGGTGTTACAGAAGGTAAGCAAAAAGAAACTCTCAGAAAGGACAGAGGTGCCGAAGGCCTTGACCGCTATGGACAAATCATGTAAAAATTAATCATTTGGGACAAACGTAAAATAACAACAGAGCAGGACCTCAGAGAGTCCCTGGATTTTGGAAACAGCACACAGATGGCTCTCTCTAGTGGTTTGGAACTCAAGAAAGACATGCCATGAAGCTTTGGCTGCCTCTTGAGTGTCCAGAGTTGCTGTGGTTAGAAAATGGATGTAAGAAAAAGACAAAGAGTCTAACTCATGGGACCAGTGGCCTTTACAAAAGGCCAGAGGCTGGGCCCCACCCCACCAACCTATGTTCTGAAACAGTCAGTGAAGAGTTGAAGGTCATCATACCCTCTCCTCTATTTCCATGGTAATTCTAGTTTCTCAAATGATCTCACTTTCATTATGTAACTGGAACCTCATGACACTGCTCTGGAAAGAAAGACGGAGCCTGATCACTGTCTCCTGGGTCCACTGCTGTCTCTCTGACACCGAATCACTGCTGGCTCAGTGTAGGTGCTCAGGAAGTTCATGTTGGAGTCACCATTCCCACTTGGTGAATGGATATGGTAAGACTCGTGGAAGTTTCTGGAAATCACAGTGCATGTGGGCATCTCACCTAAGCCAATAGGACACATATAAGCCTGCAGCTCATGCACTGAGGTCTTCCTCAATCAACTGGAACCTGCTCCCATGCATAAATTTATCAAGCAGCTAATTACAACTTTACACGTTAGCCAGAAGAGCCCCTGTGTTTATTCTCTCTCTCTCTCTCTCTCTCTCTCTCTCTCTCTCTCTCTCTCGACTCTGTGTTTCCAAGGCAGGGACTGTGGGTTCAACCCCTGGTTGGAGAACTAAGATCCCATGTGCTACACAGAGAAGAAGAAAACAACAACAACAACAACAACAACAAACTAGCATGTGCAGCCCAACTAGAATAAACCATAGCTTAAGACTAAAATACAAAATACCTACATGGTGACCAGATATATCAGTTTAACCATAATTGTGAAGATGATCCTAAAGATATTTCAAGGTCAAAGCAAGACACCTGTGTAGTCTCGTTTACCTGAATAGCTAATTCTTAGGATTAAGAATAGTGACAAGCAGAGAAAAAATATTGCAAAAATTCATAAAAAAGGAATAAGGTCAGTGGCCTCAACATTCAATAAGCAGACTTAAAATACCATACTAACCTAAACAACCTCAGAGTGTGAAGAAAGACACCTCGTTTGTCTTAGGCTGGGTTTCCAGAGATGCAGCCCCTGAGGACAGAGACTTGAGCACAGGTAGTTTACCTGGGGGCGGTGATCCCAGGAAGCACCCACGGGGCACAGGGCAATGGAGCAGGGTGGGGAGCCAGCCGGAGGAGGCGTGTTTCAAGTCTGAAGCTAAAATGCGTGAACTAGAGCTTGACTCCTCTGGAAAGCTCTAGGGGACAGTGTAGGTATGCAACTCAGACACCCAGAGGGTGAGGGAGCTGGGGTATTTACCCACCTGCTCTTGGTCTGCCATGGGTTGAATGAAGGCTATTCCCAGGGGACATTCATTCCCTGGCACTTCCAATCAAGATGGACTCTGCTGCTGCTGCTAAGTCCCTTCAGTCGTGTCTGACTCTGTGCGACCGCATAGATGGCAGGCCATGAGGCTCCCCCGTCCCTGGGATTCTCCAGGCAAGAACACCGGAGTGGGTTGCCATTTCCCTCTCCAATGCATGAAAGTGAAAAGTGAAAGTGAAGTTGCTCAGTCGTGTCAGACTCTTAGCGACCCCATGGACTGCAGCCTACCAGGCTCCTTCGTCCATGGGATTTTCCAGGCAAGAGTGCGGGAGTGGGGTGCCACTGCCTTCTCCGAAGATGGACTCTGGTACCCAGTAAATGGCCTTGGATAATTAGACACAGGTGCTGAAAGTTGTACCAAAGATGTGAGGACAAGTGATGCAGGCAGGATGCCAAGGGCATCGTTCCACCTACATGAGACCAACAGAGTGGGCTCTCTGCTTGCATAATCTGGGGTCAAAGGAAAGTGTCCTGTGGAGCTGCAATCCTAATATTCAGGAAGACTCCAACATTTTGCAAAGAAGCAAGAGCATCCCTTCCAGTGACTTCCAAAGTTCTTTCTCAGGCCAAATTTCCATAGTTCTATAATTCTCAGAGAAAAGCTGATACCAATTAAGAGATGTAAAAATAAAGCCAGCTATTGTAGCAGAAAATGAGAGGATTTTTTTACATGATGATTCAATAGCTTCAGGAATTAGAGACTATTAAGGCAGTGCCTCTGGATTCCAAAATCTACAAACTTTAATCTCAACAAAAATATATTTGAGCACTGACCACTGATACACGAATGCAGAGACCAGAGTCTGAGAACATAACAGTGATGAAAAAAAAGCATTGTGTTCACTCACTTCCCACTGAGGACGACATGTGACAATATGACACCCCATTTTCTCTGTCCTCACAAAATTGCTGGAGAGATAGGAAGAGGCAGTTAGTTCTCAGGTCAACCTTCCTCTGGAGTAAAGAAGTTAGAGTAGAAGTGATCTGCCTAAACTCAGAGCCAACCCATGGCCACATCTACCACCGGCTAACAGTCATCACAGCAGTCATTTATTGAGTGTCTATTTTGTGCAAACAACTTTCCATTCTTTGCTATGTCTCATCTCAACAGTCTTCTTTTAGAACTGTTAACTCCGATTGCAATTAAGGAAATCTAAGCACAAAGAGGTTAAAAGACTTGCCCACAGGGCAAGCAAAGAGGAACAAAACAAGGATCTGAGCCCAGGTCTGGGGATCCCCAAAGGCCACCTTCTTGGTGGATCCCTGGAGAGGACGGAATCCATCTGGCCGTGTCACTCAGCTACTGCAAGACAGAAGCATGATGCAGCCTGCACCTTGTAACAGGTGAGACCATCTCATAGGGTCTCCTTCCCCCAGAAACTCTTAGGACCAGTGATGAGGCAGGAGCATCACTGGAAAGAAAGCATCACACACATAAAAGAAAATGGTCCTGAACCCACTGGATGTAGGATGCTCAGTTCAATGTGGATTTCTCAGAGACTCAGCCAGTCTCTTGGTCACGACATGGAGGCTTACAGTCTCAGATTCAGAGAGCAGGGGCTGGTGGCCAGTGGGGAAGGTGGAGGGCTTTGGGGAGTGCCCGCTTCTCTCCCCTCCTCACCCCTGGCTTCCCTGGACTTCTCCGCTCGACAGGGGCTGATGCTACATGAAGCTACGCTTGAGCAACGTCAACAAAACCCTTTGGCCCCCCTCCACCGTGTTCCTGGCTCCTCCTGCCAGGCCCTGGAAGTTGTGAGTTGACCTAATTAATCAAGGACGGGGTGGGGGAGGGTGAAGGGGGAGGCAGCAGGCTCACATGTCCTGTGTCACCAGCTCGGAGCAGTGGGACAGGACTGGGCGTGGAGCTAGCTCAGAGAGAGGACGGAATCCATCTGGCCGTGTCACTCAGCTACTGCAAGACAGAAGCATGATGCAGCCTGCACCTTGTAACAGGTGAGACCATCTCATAGGGTCTCCTTCCCCCAGAAACTCTTAGGACCAGTGATGAGGCAGGAGCATCACTGGAAAGAAAGCATCACACACATAAAAGAAAATGGTCCTGAACCCACTGGATGTAGGATGCTCAGTTCAATGTGGATTTCTCAGAGACTCAGCCAGTCTCTTGGTCACGACATGGAGGCTTACAGTCTCAGATTCAGAGAGCAGGGGCTGGTGGCCAGTGGGGAAGGTGGAGGGCTTTGGGGAGTGCCCGCTTCTCTCCCCTCCTCACCCCTGGCTTCCCTGGACTTCTCCGCTCGGCAGGGGCTGATGCTACATGAAGCTACGCTTGAGCAACGTCAACAAAACCCTTTGGCCCCCCTCCACCGTGTTCCTGGCTCCTCCTGCCAGGCCCTGGAAGTTGTGAGTTGACCTAATTAATCAAGGACGGGGTGGGGGAGGGTGAAGGGGGAGGCAGCAGGCTCACATGTCCTGTGTCACCAGCTCGGAGCAGTGGGACAGGACTGGGCGTGGAGCTAGCTCAGTGTACCTGCCGGAGGAAAGGGGTTCCCGACCCGAGGCTCAAGCACAGGCATTATGGACGGAGCGTGGGGCTGGAAGCCAAGTTTCCATTACGAGCTGTGTGCTCTCGGTCTCTCTTTCTCTCCTGCCCTTCCTCCCCTCTGTGACCAGGGCCTGGAAAGCCCACGGAGTCCTGAGCCCCAAGAATGGGTTTCCTCGGGTGCCCCAGACCCCTCAGCTTCACCCTAAGACTAAATAAATACCACGCTTTTCCTCATCCCAAACAGGGCCCGAAGCTGCCAGAGAGGTGGGGCTGCCACCATGCCCACTCCCAGAAGGGGGGGACCCCTTTCAGATGAGGCTTTGCTGCAGCAGCTTGAGAAGTGTCCCCCAGCCTCCTGCCCACGTGCCCCTTCTCCCTCCACACCCTCCCCGGGGTTTCACCCCTGCCACGGGTGGGGTAGAGCAGCCAGCTGGGACCCCAACCCAGATTCAACTCCAAAGGCCAGGCATGCGTGGCCCACCTCAGCCCGGAGCTCAGGAGCCCAGGGGAAGTGGCCGCCGGGGGTCAGCAGGCCCCCTTGATGGACCGTATTAACTCTCGCCTGCCCCAGGACCGGGACACAGCATCTCTTCTTGAAAACAGAGACGGAGAGAAATACCCAGAAGGCTCCGGACAGCGAGTGGAGACATGGAGTCTTGCAGAGAGCCTCATGCAACCCTGAGGACAGCGTGTCCAGGAAACTCAGTGAACAGAACAAGAGACAGAGCCCATGGCCACAGGGCTGGCCCCGCTGAGCTATAAATACCCCACCCTGCGGTTTACACAGCTGTCTCCACTCTAGGCGCCCCGGGCCTTCACCCCGGGGTCAAAGGCGGGTTTGCATCAGCCTGCAGCCCCAGGACCGCCTTCTGCAGACTCTCCTGCACCCTATCCTGGTGGCCCCTTCCTGCCCCCCACCCACCCGCCATGGTCCTCACCCTCTGTGGTTGAATGGGGGAGGCGGGGGCAGGGCTGGCCTCTGCAGGAGGATCTTCACACCAACTCTGCAGCCGGAAGACAAGCGTGGCTCTGCAGAGCTCTTGGTCCTTGGAAAGGAGAACTGACTGTGGAGAGCTAAAAGCCCACCACACCCACCAGGAAAGGAAGAAACCGGAGGCTTTATGGCCTGGACATTGGTCCCTCCATGGCCTCAAAGCTTCCAGAAAGACAAAGAAGGCCACGACCTCCATTTAAACCTCTCCTTTCTCTGGTGTCTACCTGCCCTGTCCAGCGGGTGCCCATCTCCTGTGTTCTGGTTGCATGATGGTGATCACAAGCCAGGCTGCACTTGAAATGAATTCCAGTATCAAGGCACCGCACCTCCATTTCAATAGAGAAACCCCATGGAAAGTTGAGGTTTCTTGGTCCCTCTGACAGGAAAGAAGGCTGAGCACAGAAGAACTGATGCTTTTAAACAGGCATGTTGGAGAAGACTCTTGAGAGTCACTTGGACAGCAAGGAGATCAAACCAGTCAATCCTAAAGGAAATCAATCCTGAATATCCATTGGAAGGACTGATGTTGAAGCTGAAACTCCAATACTTTGGCTACCTGATATAAAGAGCTGACTCATTAGAAAAGACCCTGATGCTGGCAAAGACTGAAGGCAGGAGGAAAAGGGAATGACAGAGGATAAGATGGATATGGTATCATTGATTCAATGGACATGAGTTTGAGCAAGCACCAGGAGATGGTGAAGGACAGGGAAGCTTGGCGTGCTACAGTCCATGGTGTTGCAAAAGTTGGACATGACTGAGCAACTGAACAACTGATGGGAAGAGGGGACAGCAACCCCTGGCCACCTGCCCCAGGGGTGCGGGCCCTTGCACCAATGCCTATCCTCTGCAGGGCTCCCACACACAGCGCTCAGTCGGCAGTGGCAATAGCATCTCCTGGGGCCTTACAAGAAACACAGCACTTGATTGAGCAGAGCCAGGCTCTGCACAGGGCACAGAGAAGGCTGGGCTGCTGCTCCCAAGCCCCAGTAAACAGCTTCAAGTGTTATTAGCCAAAGACAATGGTTCCAAACATAGGATGCAGAGGGAGGCCGCAGGGTGTGGGCAGAGGGTCCCTACCCAGTGCTGCTGGGGCCACGATGGAGAACAGGAGCAAGATGCCAGGGCTCTGGGCTGGGCGGTCAGACGTGTGCTGTCCAGTCAAGTCCTGCATCCAAGAGGCCGGTCCTGTGACCACTCCCCATGCAAATCCACCCACAGGAGGGGAATGGGCAGGTCCAGCCATCTCTCCCAACAAAGTCCTGATGGCTGTAGTGTCTCCCCTTCCCTCCTGACTCCAACCCCTCACAGCCCAGACACACCCTCCCAACAACCACACTGTCACAGAGCTTCACTCAAACCCCCACCTGGTAGGACTGGGGAGTCATCACAGCATCCCCAGGAAAGACCCCCAGTGATTCTGCATCACCCTTTGTGGGTCATGCCCACTGATACAGGGCTAAATTTAAATGACAGACCTGGGAATTTTAGTGGCAAACCTAAAAAAGAGTCCAAGTGTTTGAGGTTCCTGGACAAAACCCAATGTGTGGTCCCTGAACCAGCCACCTCAGCATCCCCTGGGAGCTTGTTAGAGATGTGGAATCAGACCTCCAGGGAGGCTCTGAGTTTAAACAGGTGATTCGTGTGCACACTCAGGTCTGGTTGGCTCTGCAGCCTGGTGCTGGGTTGAGTCTTTCTTTTCCCATTTGTTCACAGACAGGGACGGCTGAGCACCTTCCAGTTCCCAGGACAGCACTTGGTGTGATCTCTTCACCTCTAACTCCCCAGGGATTGAGAAGGACCCCCTCATTGAGCACAAGCCCCTGCAGGAGACGTGCTCTGGCATCCAAGATGCTAGCTGGCCGCCCTGAGACACTTCCTCCAGGCATGCATGCATGTCCGACTCTTTGCAAACCTATGGACTATCATCCACCAGGTTCCTGTGTCCCTGGGATTCTCCAGGCAAGGATATTGGAGTGGGTAGCCATGCCCTCCTCCAGGGGGTCTTCCTGACCCAGGGATCCAACCCACGCCTCCCATGCCTCCTGCACTGGCAGGCAGGTTCTTTACCACTAGCACCACCTCGGAAGCCCCACTTCCTCCATACCCACCTGGAAAAGAAGATCAGGTCTAGGCAGCTGGGTTTCAAAGCTTCCTCTTTTCAAAACAGCTCCCTTCTTCCCCACTTCCCTACTAACTAAAGCAAACAGATACATTCCAAGGACCCCAGGAGCTGGACTTCTGGTCACAGGAGTCACCACCTTGGGCATCTGTGGCCAGATCTGTTCCTAGCTGTGGGCTCTTGGAGAAGTGGAATCACTTTAGCTCAGTTGCTGCATCTGAAAACTAAAAGGCTTGAATAATACCCCCCCACTAAAGTCCTTGAGCTTGGATGGGCTGCGTGACTTATTAAAGAGTGGGAAGAAAAGATAAGAACTGCCCACAACTGTATTACATGCCAATTTAAAAATAAGAAAAATGCATATTTAATATTTATAAATGCTGGCTGACAGTAGCGCCCCCACTGAGCCTAGGCGCCAGCATGTCCCATAATTAACATAATAGAAGGGCACTATCAGCTTCTGCAGGTGGCAGGCAAGGGTTTTGCTCCCAGAGCATCAAGCAAAGTGCCCTTTACATATACTCAGAGAAGCAGATTTACAGATATTGTTTGAGACAGTAAAACTTTTATACTCTTTTGAAATGAGATGGGGGCATGATCATGAAATCTTTTTATACCATCTGGATGTTCATTATCATTTGGCAAAGAACTCTTTTAAACTGTTGAACTTAAAGATGAATTATGCATTTCTCTTATAAAAAGACAACAGCTACAAATATGCCGACCTTTTCTGAAACGACTGTAGCCAACAGCTAAGTATGCATTTGCTAGATATTTTCAGAAAACATACACACGCACCCTTTAAGGCGGCATTTTAACCATCAGGTGAAAAAGTGCCTACTTTCCTAGAGAAATCTTTTCTAAGGAGAGAACATTTTGAAAACAAACATCAAGAAACTGTGTTGCCTTCCAGATATGACAGAAATCAGCAGCATCTAAAACAATCATATTTTCTACCTTAAAATGCAGATGCAGAATTATGTTACCTGATTAAAAACATTCCACACACAAAGAGTTTCAACAAGTTTTGAATCCATTTGTTAAAAATATGTAAATTCAACACCTTCTGAAAAGTAGCATGATTAATTGATTGAAACCAGAAAAAGTGGAAAGTTGTGAACAAGAAGTCTTTGCATAATTGGTAGATGAGATGGAAAAATTAATGTCTTGATTTAGTAGGTATGGCTTATGATGTTTTTTCCCCATTTGGATCTGTGTTATCTTGGTGAATTATCTATTTAAGTTAGGACAGCCCATAAAGTCAATACTAAACTGAATCTTTAATTAAAATAAACTGACTTTCAATTGGCTGTATCTCAAAATATGAAACTAGTATCTTCAAAAATGATTTTAAAATATTCAATCACATTGTCCTCAATAAAATAGCTCTCATAGAACATAACAGTATTAATAATCATATACTTTAGTAAAATTGAAATTTTTTGCTCTATTTTATTCTTTTTTATTGCTGTATTATTAAATCTTTATTATTGTTCTTATTAAATCTTTATGATTGCTCTATTACTAAATCTTTACTTTCTTCCTCAAATTTATGTTTCTTGATACATAAATCCCTTGGACAGCAAGGATATCCAACCAGTCCATCCTAAAGGAAATCAGTTCTGAATATTCACTGGAAGGACTGAGGCTGAAGCTGAAACTCCAAAACTTTGGCCACCTGATGTGAAGAGCTGACTCATTTGAAAAGACCCTGATGCTGCGAAAGATTGAAGGCGGGAAGAGAAGGGGCCAACAGAGGGTGAGATGGTTGGAGGCATCACCGACTCAATGGACATGAATTTGAGTAAACTTCAGGGGTTGGCAATGGACAGGGAGGATTGGCGTGTTGCAGTCCAGGGGGTCGCAAAGAGTTGGACATGACTGAGTTGATTGAACTGAACTGATTATTAAATCTTTATTATTGTTTTTATTAAATCTTTATTATTGCTTTATTACTAAATCATTATTTTCTTCCTCAAATTTATAATTCTCGATACATAAAAATCAGGGGTGGATCCAGGTTTTGTAGAGAGCTGAAGTTTATGTAATGTTGAGGTCCCTCTTTTAAACAGAAAAGTTTAGAAACACAAAATTAGATACGTGTAAGATACATGTAAAAATTAGATAAATGTAAATATATACAAAATATACATTACAGTATGAGAAAGAGATCTGTTCAAGAAAATTAAAGACACCAAGGGAACATTTCATGCAAAGATGGGCTCCATAAAGGACAGAAATGGTACGGACCTAACAGAAGCAGAAGATATTAAGAAGAGGTGGCAAGAATACATAGAAGAACTATACAAAAAAGATCTTCATGACCCAGATAATCACGATGGTACGATCACTCACCTAGAGCAAGACAGCCTGAAATGCGAAGTCAAGTGGGCCTTAGGAAGCATCACTACGAACAAATCTAGCAGAGGTGATGGAATTACAGTTGAACTATTTCAAATCCTAAAAGATGATGCTATGAAAGTGCTGCACTCAATGTGCCAGCAAATCTGGAAAACTCAGCAGTGGCCACACAACTGGAAAAGGTCAGTTTTCATTCCAATCCCAAGGAAAGGCAATGCCAAAGAATGTTCAAACTACCACACAATTGCACTCATCTCACACGCTAGTAAAGTAATGCTCAAAATTCTCCAAGCCAGGTTTTAGCAATACATGAACCGTGAACTTCCCGATGTTCAAGCTGGCTTTAGAAAAGGCAGAGGAACCAGAGAAAAAGTTGCCAACATCCATCAGATCATCAAAAAAGCAAGAGAGTTCCAGAAACACATCTACTTCTGCTTTATTGATGCCAAAGCCTTTGACTGTGTGGACCACAACAAACTGTGGAAAATTCTGAAAGAGATGGGAATACCAGACCACCTGACCTGCCTCTTGAGAAATCTGTATGCAGGTCAGGAAGCAACAGTTAGAACTGGACATGGAACAACACACTGGTTCCAAATAGGGAAAGGAGTATGCCAAGGCTGTATATTGTCACCCTGCTTATTTAACTTATATGCAGAGTACATCATGAGAAATGCTGGGCTGGATGAAGCACAAGCTGGAATCAAGATTGCCGGGAGAAATATCAATAACCTCAGATATGCAGATGACACCACCCTTATGGCAGAAAGTTAGGAAGAACTAAAAATCCTCTTGAAAATGAGAGAGGAGAGTGAAACAGTTGGTTTAAAGTTCAACATTCAGAAAACAAGGTCATGGCAACTGGCCCCATCTCTTCCTGGCAAATAAATGAGGAAATAATGGAAATAGTGACAGACTTTATTTTTGGGGGCTCCAAAACCACTGCAGATGGTGACTGAAGCCATGAAATTAAAAGATGCTTGCTCCTTGGAAGNCAGATATGCAGATGACATCACCCTTATGGTAGGAAGCGAAGAACTAAAGAGCCTCTTGATAAAAGTGAAAGAGGAGAGTGAAAAGGTTGGCTTAAAACTCAACATTCAGAAAACTAAGATCATGGCATCTAGTCCCATCACTTCATGGCAAATAGATGGGGAAACAATAGAAACAGTGACAGACTTTGTTTTGGGGGCTCCAAAATCACTGCAGATGGTGACTGCAGCCATGAAATTAAAAGACACTTACTCCTTGGAAGAAAAGTTATGACCAACCTAGACAGCATATTAAAAAGCAGAAACATTACTTTGCCAACAAAGGTCCATCTAGTCAAAGCTATGTTTTTTTCCAGTAGCCTTATATGGATGTGAGAGTTGGACTATAACGAAAGCTGAGTTCCGAAGAATTGATGTTTTTGAACTGTGGTATTGGAGAAGACTCTTGAGAGTCTCTTGGACTGCAGGAGATCCAAGCAGTCTATCCTAAAGGAAATCAGTCCTGAATATTCACTGGAAGGACTGATGCTCAAGCTGAAACTCTAATACTCTGGCCACCTGATGTGAAGAACTGATTCATTTGAAAAGACCCTGATGCTGGGAAAGACTGAAGGCCGGAGGAGAAGGGGCCAACAGAGAATGAGACGGTTGGATGGCATCACCGACTCAATGGACATGAGTTTGAGTGAACTCCGGGAGTTTGCAGTGGACAGGGAGGCCTGGCGTGCTGCAGTCCATGCGGTCGCAAAGAGTCGGACACAAGTGAGCGACTGAACTGAAGGTGTCCTGTTTTGCATTTCCCGAGAACCAGGTCTGAGACAAAGACTTAGTGCAAGTAGTTTATTGTGAAGGGGATCCCGAGACGATAGAGTGAAGATGCATGGAAAGCATGGAAGGGAAGGGAAACAGGAGCTTTAAGGGGGGGTTATACATGGGGGATGACATGGAAGTTGCTGTCATGGCAACAAAGGCAGAGCCCACTGGAAGCTCGGAGATGCACCAGGATTCCTCCCCAAACCATCCTGCAGCAGGATAAGGGCTGTGGCTCCCATTACCCCCTGGCGGAGGGCTGCCCTAGAAGCATGAACTCCCCCAAATTCTGAGCTGCACTTTCAGGTGGGCCATGCCACCTCCCAGACCCACCTTGAGCCAGAGAGACATACGGTCCAGGCTTGAGGTAGCACCATCACCACAGTGGAGTCTGAACCCACGTGGCACTGCCTTCAGCAGCTGCAGCTCCACCCAAAGGAGGGCAGAACAGGTGTCTTGAGGGCCGCTCAGGTGTGTCAGCTAAACCGGGCCTCACCTCACAGACAGTCTCTCTCAAAGCAGGTGGGAAGCTGTGATTGGTCTGGGGCCACATGTAGATTTTCCAACGATGTTTTCCTTTTCTCCCTCTTCTCTCACCACAGAACTTGATGCCAGAACTAAAATATCCTCTGGACGCTTTATAACGAAAGGATAGGACCAAAGAGGGGAGGGGCCGAGTGGGTTTCTTTTAGCTGGAGAGCCACTGAGTTCTCACATTTTCCTACACTTTGGCCCACTGCTCACATCTTTCCAAGCCGGAAACTGATGCTTGCGAGAGGTGGACAGCAAGGTTGAATTGAAATTAAGGGAGCATCCACACCCCCAGGGTTCCTTCCCAAGTCAGAGATCTCACAACAGGACTGGGGAGACAAAGGAGGGAGCCCCCAAATGGCCGGACGGGGACGGGCTGACCCACACCTCCTTCCAGCCTTCCCAGACACCACTTGCTGCCTGAGCAGGGACACGTCCGCTTCTGTCGTTTCAGCCCAGTAGCAGCCCCTCCCCAGCTCCCACACAGTGACTTCCTCGCAGCGGATTCCTGCTCATTCGTGCATGCCCCTCTGGCCACTCCCTTTCCCAAAGCCTGAGAGATGCCACCAGCCAAGGCCAGTAATCCCCTGTCAGGAAGCCAGGAGGAAAACAAAAAAGTAAAAGGCCTCTTCCATTGTTTCTAAAAGTGAAGGAAGGAGGGGACAAGGGCGAGGTGGTCAGTAAAAGGAAACACACACACAAGCAGACTGAGATGGGGTGATGAAGCAAGGGGTTCTGGGAACCAAGGGCCATGCCCATCTCTTTCTGAATTATGAACTCATATAAGGAAGGGGAAAGGGCAGGGAAGGAAGCTGCACGCCCCCCCGCCCCCCAACACCACCCACCCCGGTGACATAACCGGTCCATTGATCACACTAGCCTATCTGCAGACACAGCCTCCAAGAAATCCCCCAGCGCCTTAGGCATCTTGAATTGTCTTCTGTGTTTTACACAGGTGACTGATGTACCAGATTAAACCTTGTGTTAGGATAAAAGAATTGTCCTGAGAAACATCAGACTTTGGTTTAAATTCTGGCTCGACAACTTTCCCGCCCAGGCAGCCTCATAGGCATGAACCTTTTCCTAGAAACTGGCCTTACACACGTGTGATCTGTCCCAAATACCAGCCTGTGCTGTGCTGTGTAAGTCACTGTGTCCAACTCTGTGTGACCCTATGGACTGTAGCCCTCCAGGCTCCTCTGTCCATTCTCCAGGCAGGAATACTGGAGTGCGTTGCCGTGCCCTCCTCCAGGGGATCTTCCTAACCCAGGGATCGAACCCACGTCTCCTGCAGCTCCTAAACTGCAGGTGGATTCTTTCCCACTGAGCCATCAGGGAAGCCCCTAAACACCAGTCTACCTGGATGCACAAAGCTTTTTAATTAAGGCAGTGAGCCTATGCTACACCCAGTAGTTTGTGCCTCCTGCAGTACAGACCCCTGGGTAGAAGACAGGCTCCAGGGTGGACAGTGTAACATAGGGAATATACCCAAGATTCTATAATAACTACAAATGGAGAGTCACCTCTAAAAACAACAGCGAAAATGCCAGTGTCCCCTCCTCAGGGATCCAGGACTCATCAGACCACATCACCACCCAGCAGCACGAGTGACAGCACCTGGCATGTTCCCACGCATCCCCTCGTCCCTGCTCATGGCAGCCTGACAGCCCGCCTGAGCATCCCTCAGCTGCAAACTGAATAGAGAAGGATGGAAAAGGATGAGGAGTTCCAGTTTAAACGCTCCTCCCTCTGAGAGGCTTCTCCTCCTCAGAAGAGCTCAGCGAAGCCACAGAAGGCACTGTGAACCATGCCAGCTGGTTTACGAGGAGCCGAAGCCCGTGATGAGTCCCGGGAGGGGGCGGAGGTGCTTGGAAAGCCTCTCCTTGCAGCCTCCTGCGCCAGGACCACCCTGATGGGGTTTTCAAATAGAAACACTGCCTCTCCGACTTGAGGGCATCTCACCCTTTCTGATGACAGGTGTGAGCTGTCGCCGCTGCCAATCAGCAGCGAGGACTCACTGAGTAAGAGGAGCGTGGCTGTCTGGGCCAGGGCAGTCACCTACCTCGGGCGGGCAGAACTATGGCCCCATGTCCTCCATCGTCAGGGAACTGGGCCTGGGTGCCCTCAGCCTCTCTAAAGGGTTCCTCTCCCATCTTTTATGGGAAGCAGTAAGCCGGAACATTCTCTTCTCCAGAGGCAAAGATGTACTGGCTCTTTCCACAGATGCCTACCAAGCATGCTGTAGCTGAAACCTAGGACATTTTTAAATCTCTGGTTCATTCTGTCTTTGGTTCAGGTTTCCTTAAGCTTACAATCACTACTGCTCTTGCTACTATTTATAAATATCACAGAGGTGTAACTTCAGCAGCCTAATGAATGGACCTCCATGAGCACTGGGCGCCGGGTGCCGGACAGAGGGGCACATGGACTGGACTCAGGATGCTCACCTCCCTGAGAGGGCCCACCTCCTGCCAGGCGCCACTTGCAGCTCTTGCCTCGTGATTCAGCACTTCACTCATCTGCCGGCACCCTTGTGAGGTGTGTGTCTTCACTCCCACTTCCCCAGTGAGAAACTCATCACTTGGACCCTAGGCCAGTGACCTGCCCAAGGGCCCATCCTGAACCCGGCCATAGGCGGCACCTGGTACAGGCCTTCAGCACCTGGAGGGCCTGAGGACTTAACTAGCAGGACAAAGATCTGAGATGCTATCTGGCTTTTTAGCAGCAGAACTTGGCCTGGTACCTCCGCCTGATAGTTTCCATGCCAGGAATCCTTCCTTCACCTTCACCTCCTAAAGCTCAGGAGTCTTACCTCAGCTTTACTCAGAGCTGTTTTGTATCAGCTTCCCCTTGACGTTTCCATTGGAGACAGAGGAGGGACAGGGCTAGTTTTATACAAGTAAAATATGATGTGAGAATCATGCTGAAACTTTACTGTGTTAAAAAAAAATGCTGCAAATACTGTATAGCAAAACATTAAAGGAGGGGCTTCCCAGGTGGTCCAGTGGTTAAGACTTCTCCTTACAATGAAGGGAGTGAGGGTTCGATCCCTGGGGGAGGAGCTAAGATCCCACATGCCTCACAGCCAAAAAACCAAAAACATAAAACAAAAGCAATGCTGTAACAAATTCAATAAAAACTAGAACATGGTCCACATTTTTAAAAATCTTAAGAAAAGTTAATGGGAAATCTAGGAGATGGGCATCTCAGTGTTCACTGCAGTTATTTCCATGTTTCTGTATGGATGGACGTTCTCATATAAGACATTGAGGGGGAAATAATATTGCAGAAGGTCCCAAAGGTACATGATTATTCATGGCAACCCCTTTATAACATCTGAGAGTGATAAAAAGAAAGATTATTGCAACATGGCCAAGATATATGTGTCCAGGGAACCCCTCCAGAGGGGGCCAGTCTGGGGCCATGTGTGGTCTAACACCTTGGCTGGGTCTTGCCATTCAGCCGTGCTCTGCTTCCAAGACCATATGTGCCTAAAAGACCTCAGGTGGCGTGGTACTCTCACCATGGCACCTGCCCACCATGGCCGAGTGCACCATCATCACCATCATTAAGAAAACAGCCTCTGATTAGTGTCCCTTCCTGAACCAGGACCTGCAACATCATGTGTGGGAACCGGTACGTTCAGCACCTCCCAAGTTGCACCCTTGTTTCACTTCCTCTTCCAAAATCAGGGTCTGATTTCTGTTCTCATCTCAGGGGCCTGGAGGGCTTCCCCTCAGTAACAAAGGTGTATCAGCAAAGTGTGCTCTGGGGGTGGGGTGGG
>SJYX01000620.1:190068-207072 GCA_006410675.1 Oreotragus oreotragus | reverse complement strand
GGTTTTGGGGGGGGGCAGGAAATCATTTGGCTCAGAGGCCAGTTGTCTCTGAACGGCTCTATTTCCAAGGTCTCCTCTGGATATGATCAGGACAGGAGAATGCACCTGACTCTAATTCAATTACAAAACAGGCCCCATCCCTGCGTTGATGTTAAATCTAGAGGAACAGCATTTCTTTGGTGAATTACTGCCGGGACGAGACAGGGCCTCCACCTGAGTGTACTGAGGGTCCCACAGCCTATGAATACTTCCTTGCTCCCCAGCTTTATCCCCTGCCCACTCCACCCACCACACACCCCCACCCCAGCCCTGCCCTGAAAAAGCTCCGGAGGAGCTGGGGTCTGCTTATGCCTCTGCTGAGCTCTCTGGAAAGCTCAGACTTCGTGGAAAAGCTACAGGAAACTGTTCCCTCTCCTATCTCCCTCATCACGTTGGTTTCAATTACTGTTTTCTCTGGGAATTCAATTAATTGAAAAGAAGCACAGGAACTAAAGAAGTTTCCTTTTGCCTTATTCCCTACAGAAATGTTAAAAGGGGCTTTTACAGAAGGCCTTCACTTCCCTAGGCCCCTGCCCAGACTTTGAAAGGAGCGGAAGAGCTCAGGGCACAGGAAGCAGTCCATCAGAGGATCTGCGGTAACAGCTGGTGGAAACAGGGGACCTAGGGGTGCCAGCCTCCAGAAGCTTAAAACTGTGAACAATGGCACCTCTGGTTTAAATGCAAACAGGTGAAAAGACAGGCAAGGTGTTTCAGGCATCCTTCCCAACAAGGACCTACACTTACACAGAGCCTGCAGACAATGGCTTGTGGCCGCAGGGCTCAGAGACTCTGCCAGTCTTAAAGAGGTCCCTGAAGGAGCAAAAGGGGAAAATTCAGCCCACAAGGGAAATACCAGGTATGTCCAGGAGATTTTCTGCCCTGTTACTTCCCAGTTCTGGCAGGTCTCTTCATCAAGTGCAGTAACTGAGACACCCAGTGAAAGGCAGAAGAAAGAAGGTGCCTTCTATGAATTCATTCCTTCAAGGAATCAATCACTACTAAGAGAAAAAGACACTTCCCCAGATGGTCCTCAGCCCTCCCTGGAGGTAAGGTTGGAGGCCAAGGTCCAGACTCTGTCACTGAGTCTTTTAAGGGATAGAGGATGTTCTCATGGTCTCCTACTGGGCCATAATGACTCGAGGAATCCAGGTACACTGCCTCAGCCAGGCAACTCTTCAGCCCGTCTGCCAGCAAGGGATTTACTGCCTGTCCCCTCTGGGCAGCAGCAGTCCTGGAGTCAATTTTCCAAGAGGAGGATCGATTGAGGAAACCACTGTTGAAGCTCAGATTGTAAATTTTTTTAAACAGCCCTGTCCAGGGTTACAGATGGCCCTGGAAGGCTCATGGGGGCAGGAGAAAGTGTTAGCCCAGCTCTCTGGCTCACCTTATGTGACTCTCTGTCTCCTTCCAGGATTTCTCTCTAAAAACCTATTTTTGCAAATCGTTTAAAAAAAGACCCAAGTTGGGTTTGAGCCATGGTACTAGATGAGTCATCAGAAGTCCAAACTGGGGAGGGTTTCGTGGAAGAATATAATTTTGGAACCAGGAAGGTCCTTGGAGAATGTGAGCGCAGTGCAGTCCAACAGAAATACACTGCGGGCCATGTATGCAATTTCACATTTTCTTGCAGACACATTAAAACAGTAAAGCACAGCAGGTGGAATTCATTTTAATCATGCTTTACTTAACCTGATATATCCAAAATATTATCATTTCACAGTGCAATAAGTATAGAAACTATTTCATCACCTTTATTGAGATAACAACTTATCTACCATAAAATTCAACCATTTAAAGTGTACAATTCAATGATTTTTATATGTTTACAGAGTTGTGCAATCATCATAATCTAATTTTTGAATCTTTTCATCAGCCCAAAAAGACAGTCATTAGCAGGCCTCTCCACCCACCCCTTGCCCACTAGGCAGCCAGTCATCTTCCTTCTGTCCTCATGGATTTGCCTCTTTTGGACATTTCATATCATTGGGGCCACACGCCATGTGGTCTTTGGGGACCAGCTTCTTTGACTTAATGTTTTCAAGGTTCATCCATGTTGAATCAGTATCTGTACTTCATTCCTTTTACATATATACATATATATATTTGGCTGCTCCAGGTCTTAGTTGCAGCACGTGGGATCTTTAGTTATGGCATGCAAGATCTCGTTCCCCGACCAAGGATGGAGCCCAGGCCCCCTGCAATGGGAGCTCGGAGTTTTAGCCACTTGGCCACCAGAGAAGCCTCAGTACGTCAATCCTTTTAATGTCTGAACAGTATGGATAAAAATTATCAGTGAACTATTTTACACTCTCTTTTTGTATTTAGGGCTTTCCTGGTGGCTTAGAGAGTAAAGAATCTGCCTGCAATGCAGGAGACCCAGGTTCAATCCCTGGGTCAGGAAGATCCCCTGGAGAAGGGAATGGCTACCTACGCCAGTACGCTTGCCTGGAGAACTCCATGAACAGAGGAACCTGGTGGGCAACAATCCATGGGGTCACAAAGAGTCGGACACAACTGAGCAACTAACACTTTCATTTCCACTCTTGTACTTAGCCTTCAAAACCCACTGCGTCTTGTACATGTGGTGCACGTCTTAGTTGGACGAGTCACGTTTCAAGTGCTCTGGAGTCACAGGAGGCTCATGGCGCCAGTATTATTGCAGATCCCATCATCTTTAGAAAATGAAATAAAGCCCTGGAAGGAGAATTACTTGCCCGAGCCACAGGCTGGTTAGTGGAGACATCTCAGCATGCACCCAAGTGCTGGACCCATCTGATGGTACCAAGCTTTTCCTCCTCACCTATGCTTTGGGCCATGTGGAGAGGATACAGATGAAAAGGAGCAGGCTAGACAGATATCAGTGGAGGGCCACAGGTCCACTCTCCTTCCTCAACAACACTCCCAATGTGGTTGGCCATCATTTTGTTTCCACCTGGGCACAGGCCCTAGAGGATAAGGGCAGGGCACTCAGCCACTGTCACCCTAAAGAAAGCACCTCCCCGCCATCCCGATGAGCTGGCTCCAACAGCAGTAGCTGCTGAAAGACAACAAAGGTTAAACTGATGGGTCACCAGGAATAACCCCCTCACCTTCCCAGACCCCTCGAGGGAGGGAAGATACAGACATCACCTACTCTATGGGGTGCCCATGAGAGGAGACACAGACACACAGGGAGGAGAGCTTGTTGGGTCAGGGAGAGTTCGTGAACTTGCACCCCTTAGAAATAATGTTACCCATGGATTCCCACCCCCCTGAATCAAAGGCATCTACTACGTATGGGGAAGAGTAGATGCATTCTTTCTTGTGTAGATGCCACCGTTTAATAATTAATACCACATACTTCTATGGGAGTTATCACACACCTGATAGTCTTCTAGCAGTTTATACACAGCGACTTTCATTCTCACAAACCATTGCGGGGGTATTTTTAAGTATTGTAGAGCTGACTCGCAATATTAGTTTCAGATGTACAACAGTGATTCAATATTTTTTATAGATTATAAAATCCATTCAAAGTTATTGTAAAATATTGGCTATGTTCCCTGTGCAGTACAATATGGCCTTGTAGCTTACTTATGTAATATATTATAGTTTGTGCCTCTTAATCCCATACCCTACCTGTTTCCTCCCCTGCTCTCCCCACTGGTAACCACTAATTTGTTCTCTGTATCTGTGAATCTGTTTCTGCTTTGCTATATTCGTTCATTCATTTTATTTTTGTATTCCACATATAAGAGATATAGCTATTTGTCTTTCTCTAACTCATTTCACTGAGCATAATACCCTCCAAATCCATCCACATTGCTACAAATGGAAGACTCTCATTCTTTTCTACAGCTGAGAACTATTCCATTGTATATATAGACCATGTCTTCTTTAACCATTCATCTGTTGATAGACACTTAGGTTGCATCCATATTTTGGCAACTGTAAAGAATGCTGTTATGAACACTGGGGTGTGTGTATTTTTTGAATTAGCGTTTTCTTTGGATAAATAGCCAGAAGCAGAATTTCTGGTATCACACTCCTTGACTTCATATTATACTACAAAGCTATAGTCATCAAAACAGCATGGTCCTGGCACAAAAACAAACACATAGGTTGGCAGAACAGAATAAAGAGCCCAGAAATAAGTTCACACACATATAGTCAATTAATCTACAGCAAAGGAAGAAAGAATATACAGTGGGGAAAAGACGGTCTCTTCAACAAGTGGTTCTGGGAAAACTGGACAGCTACATTTAAAAGAATGAAATTAGAACGGTCTCTAATACCATGTACAAAAATAAACTCAAAATGGATTAAAGACCTAAATATAAGACCAGAAACTATTAAAATCCTAAAATGAAAACATGGGAAGAACACTCTCCGACATAAAATGTAGCAGTATTTTTTGAATCTGTCTTCTAAGGCAAAAGAAACAAAAGCAAAATAAACAAGTGGGACCTGATTAAACTTTAAAGCTTTGGAATAGCAAAGGAAACCATTCACAAAGCAAAAGACAACCTACTGAACAGGAAAAAAATATTTGCAAATGGTATGGCTGATAAGGGGTTAATATCCAGACTACCCTATAACTCAGTATCAAAAAAACAAACAACCTGATTTTTTAAAATGGGCAGAAGACCTGAATAGATATGTTTCCAAAGACATACAGATGGCCAACCGGTACATGAAAAGATGTTCAACATTGCTAATCATCAGAGAAATGTAAATCAAACTACAATGAGATATCACCTCACACCTGTCAGGATGGCTGTCATCAACACATAAATGGGTGGGATGGGGGGCTTGGAAGAGAGGTCAAAAGGGAGGGGACATATGTATACAAAGAGCTGATTCATTTCATTTTACAGCAGAAACTAAAACAATGTTGTAAAGCAATTATATGCCAATAAAAATTAAAAAAAAAATTAAAGTCTACAAGCAAAAGTGCTGGCAAGGGTGTGGAGAAAAGGGAATCTTTATACTCAGTAGGTAGGACTGTAAATGGGCATAGCCACTAAGGAAAACAATATGGAGGTTCCTCAACTAAAAAAAGAGAGAGATTTTTAAAAATTATTATCTGCATTTGAAGATGAAGAGAGCATGGTACAGAGAAGTAAAGTAAGTTGCCCAAGATCACAGAGCTAGTAAGCAGCATGGCAGGCATCTGAACCCAGGCCGTGAGTTCCGGATTCCAGTTTCCTGCCACAGAGCTGCACTGGAGAAACCTAGGACACTCAGGGAGCCCAGGTCTCTCCCTGTGAACTCTCCTCCTCTTTTTTGGACCCCCACCAACCTCCTCGCCCACACAGCATGGTCTCTGGAATCATGCCTTCCAGCTCCAGAGAACATTTGCTTGTGGCCACCCCTGCCTAGACTTCCCTTGCTAAAGGCATGAGTCAGGAAGACCAAAAAAAAAAAGTTCCTTGTGAGTTATTATTACTTGTCATCACGCTTGTTGTACGAGCCACAAGGGTCCAGATTTATTACATTGGGAGGAAAGCTGTTGAGTTTGTTGCTGAGGAATGACAGACTCCACAACACTTGGATTCACTGCTTTTGTCCCCAGAAACATGCTCCCCACCCTCACCCAACTGCCTGAAATCCTAGCCCAAGACAGCAATAGCCCTGTGAGGGCAGGAAAGGCAGCTTCCCTGCCAGTGAACCCAGCCTTCACTCACTGAGGATGGAGTGGGGTCCCCAAGACCTAATCCCCCAGGACCCCCTGGGGCATCTGGGGTGACCATACAAAGGCATCAGGGTGCCTCGTGTCCTCTTAAGAGTAGATGGCTATCTGTCTGCCCCAGTAATGGCACCCTGTAGGAGGACACACTGGGATGGCAAAGGCCAAAGGCCACAGTCCAGCTGGACACTGGCAGACGTGTTTAGTTTCATTCATACAGTGTTGTGAAGGTTCCCCAATTTTGTACCAAAAGCCAGATTTCCAGTTTCTTTTGCAAAACCAGAAGACCTGGCAAGACAGGCCTGAGTCCCTGCCACAAAGACACTTAGGGGGCATCTACTGCCCTGTGAACGAGGAAGCCCCTGCCCACACCCCAGTCCCCACCACTCCCCACTGCCTATGTGCCCTGGATCTGGCTGGGAGGATGACGGCGAAGCCTGGGCTTATCAAGCAGCCCCGGCTTACCTCTCCCCTTAAGCCACACTCAAACACACGGAGTCGTGTCAGCCAGCATCGCTCCTGTTCTGTGATGACACCTGCCTCTCTGCACCTGAGTCCCTCTCCTTCTTTGTCGTTCCACTTCTGGGCTGTTCTTCGCCCACTGAACTCTGAAACATAAACTCAGAGCTTGTGTTCCCCTGACATGTGAAGGCCTTGTCTCCCCATCCATTCCAGAAGCTAGCTCTTCGAGAAAAGGAACATTTCATACACTTCTCCCAGCTCCTTTTCCTGCCAAAGTGGGTTGGATCCACGGTGGGCACTCAACAAGAGTGATGTGCATGAGGAGAAGAATCTGATGGGCAATTGGAGGAGGACCGGGGCAGAGGCCAGGACTTCGGCAGCTTCTTATTGGTGGAACCTGTACCGAGACCTTGGAAGGCCATGGAGGATAGGGCTATAGGATACAGACAAGGTTCCCATCAGTAAAGATGCTGATAACTCAGAATTAACAACCACGAGACAATGAAAGAAGTGAATGCTGGCTGACATGGTTCAAGGGTCTGAGAAGCCCAGAGGATTGCAACCCAACTGCTCAGAAGAGCTCGGGCTCCGCGGGCAGTGCTGGGGCTGTGCCAGGTGACACTTGGCACGGGACTCATCCATGTGTGTCACACATACCTGCATCAGATTCTGGAGTCTGAAATAATTTCATGCTTCTCATGCAGTAAGAACTGCAAGAACTTAAAAAACAACTGACTCCTCAAACCAACAGAGGCAGATCATTTAACGCTCAACATGTGGGGTCACTGGATGAACTTCCCAGGACATGACGTGGACCCTAGGATGCCCAGATGTACGTCCAGAGGATGGCAAGCTTCAGGTCTGTCCCCCTCCTGCACCCACTCCTATAGGAAAGGGCAGATGAGCCCATGGACCGCAAGGGAAAACACTGGGATATCGTCCATAAATGATACCATTCTGTCCACTGCCAGGGGGCCTACTGGACCAGAACTATTGCCTAATCCCATGGGGAGACCAAGCATCCAGGAATTGCTTCAGAAGTTTCCACATGGCCGTGCTTCACCCTGAGAGGCAAAAGACCCACTGCATAATTCTATAAATCCAAATGCTCACACATCTTCTATGAGATTGTGAAACCAGGTACCATGTCTTCGTGTATCTCTTTAGAATGTAACACGGAGCCGCCAATACAGGAGAATTCTAAATATGAATGTGGACCCTCTCCCATATTGGAAGCCTTACTGGAAGATTAAGAAACGTTTATGATGGGAGCCATGAAAAGAACTGTTGAGTAAGAAATGTGGACTTGTGCTGTCTAGTTCTTGTGATCCAGCAGGACAAAGCCACATAGAGAAAAATGTCCCGAGACAACCCAAGGGAAACTGTAAGGGGATTCTGGAAAATAATGTGCCCCTATTCTAATTTTAGGCTTTTTTTAAACTAAGAGGAGAGGTAGGAAGGGAAAAGAGAGCAGTTTCTGAGTATCTTTCCGAGTATTGGAAAAGATGAATGCCAACCACACTGTCAGCTCACTGATTTCAACAGATGATGGCAAAGATGAAAATCAGCCGTCTGGGTTAATTAGCGCCTGTTGCCACAAATACACCGTCACCCTGTCAGCACCACTGCTTTTTCTTCTTGCTCCAAGTTTCGGTGGCAAAGATTGTGCTACCCACAGTTTTAGGGACTTCCCAAAGCTCAGGGTCTCTTCAACGTGAAGGTCATCTGAATGCACCCTGCCTTGGGCCTGCCCCTTCCACTGGTGAAAGACCATCTGGCTCCATTCCAAAGCTAGTTATGTTGGCCCCAAAACTCCTTAGCCTCCAATTCATGGTTGTCTGGGGGAACATTCACTGTGGCTGACACGGTGTTGAGAGGAACAATGCTCGCCTGAGATGGCTGTAAAAGATAACGAGGAATTTATTAGGAGCGCTCCGTGTTGTCTTTGATGGAATCAGCCATCACCATAAACTTCCAATCCACTCTGCTAGGCTGCAGAATGCACTAAGAATGCAGCCTGACCACAGAGAAAGCTCACTTGGGGTCTGTACCTCCCATGGCATTAGAAGTTCAAAACATAAAGCATCTGGGTGACTTTCCAAAGCAAGGGAGGTGGACCAGCAAGGGAAAGGATCAGCATACCTTGCTGCCAACTGTCTGGGAAAACTGCACGAGAGGAGCCAGCTACAGCAGACTGGGGAAGCCTGCCCCAGGCCCCTGTGGCCCCAGAGCGAGTATCGCTGATACAGGGCTTCTTGGCTTCCTCCACCCAGCACCTGCCCACTTCTCCACCCAGGGGCTTTCTCCAGCACCACGGGAGGCTGATCAGCACAGAAGCAGCTGAGAAGTACAGTCCGCCCTCCATATCGCACACCCCCACATCCCCAGATGCATCAGCTGTGGATCTGAGGCTGGCAGAGGCTGTGGGTCCCGCATCCCTGGATACAGAGGGCTGACTCTGCTCCACCATTTCACATAAGAGACTTGAGCATCCATGGATTTGGTATGGGGGTCCTGGAACAACTCGCCCTCAGATACTGAGAGATGAGTGCCAGAAGATTTAATTCTGGGGGAGGGGAGGAATGTGAGCAGCACATCCCGCCCCCAACCACCACCAGCCCCCCGCTCCTGCCCCTGCCTGCCAAGCCCACCAGCAGACGGGATCTAGTGGCTAAACACCCAGCTTCCTGCCCCTGAGGCATGTTCCACAAAGCCTATGAGACATCTCAGGTTGACCAGCTGTCCATGGCAGCATTTGGTGCCTCTTATTGGTGTGTCTCTGTCAGTTTGTCTCACTTTCTTCCTTCCTTCTCTTGGAGGAAGTCCTGATTTACCTCCTGTGTCAAGTCCTTGCCTGAGGGTCTGCTGTTAGGAAAACTCCAACCAAGACACAGGCTCAATAGATAGGATTTTAATTTGTAATTGTTTTTCTTCCTGTCTGTGGCTTATTCCACAGGGAGCACTTTAGCTCTCCCTTAAGTTTCCCAAATATAGAAACACGGGACAAAGGGAAAACACGAGAAGCAAGGAGGGACATCTTTGTCCCAACAGTAGGGAGAGGCCAAACTGGCCTGAAAGTGCTTACCAGCAGTGGCTGCCAGTGCCTCCCTAGTCTGGAGTCCCTAAAATCTCTCTGCTCACAGGACCTTGCAGTTAGGGGCAGAGACGGGTTTTCAGTTCTGAGCACAATTCAGCATCTTCATGGGCAGCAGTATAGCAGAGTGAAAATGAAAGTGTTAGTCCCTCAGTCGTGTCCGATTCCGTGCGACCCCATGGACGTGAGCCCACCAGGTTCCTGTGTCCATGGGATTCTCCAGGCAAGAATACTGGAGTGGGCAGCCATTCCCTTCTTCAGGGGATCTTTCCCACCCAGGGATGCAACCTACCCGGGTCTCCTGCATTGCAGGCAGATTCTTTATTGTCTGAGCCACCAGGGAAGCCCTGTAGCATAAGGCAGGGAGAATAAATCGATTCTCAATTAGTGATGTCTGAAATGGGACCAGCAGGAGAGGATGGTAGCCAGTACACCAGGCATTTACAATCATTTCTATAAAGACTCTGGAATCAGACAAACTCAAAACTCAAAAATTCAACTCTAACACTGAAGATTGCGGGCATCTTAATCTTTCTATCCAGGTCTCAGGTTCCTCAACTATGTAAGTAGCAGATAATGGGTACTATTCTAGAAAACTCTTACGTGGGATTGCACATGATGATATGTAAAATCTCCTGGCACACTTCTAGCTCAATAAGCATTTGGTTTCCTTCAACACTGGGAGCCAGAGAGCTATTTAATAAAACGTGTTTTGGATTTCTTAAGCAAATATGTTATTTGCCAAAACTACTTAACATAGTTAATGGCGAAAAATCTCGAAAGGATTAAAACATTTTTTTAAAAGCTCTAAGATCATAAACTTCTCTCCCTCTGGCCACACCTCTCCTCTGGATGAAGAAGTTTTTCCATGGAATTTAACCCTCCGGGCAAAGACATTTGATTCTGAACAAACCGTCATATACCCTTTGGAGTGTGGTAGCCCTAATTCCCAGATCCATTAAAAACACAAAAAAGAAGATGCTAAGAAATGTGCTTGGATGACACATGCTTTAAATAATTAACCATCAACTATGCAAGTTGAGACTGCGTCTATTAGTCAATTGCTAGATTTAGAAGGGGGATGGTCCCATATGGCAGGCCGAGACCACACCCCCATCTCAGGAACACAATGCTCCCTCAGCGTGGATATTCCTGCGTGAAGACAGTGGGAAGCCGGGCCAGGAAGAAGTCAGTTTAAAACCTAGTGCAAATGGTATAAGTGGTGGTTTGGAAAATATGCTAGGAAGTTAGCTGCCAAAAACCAAAAATGAGAGCAATTTAAGGCACTTTCCATTGCCAGCAAACATGCCAGCGCCTGACACGATGCCCAGCACAGGCAGACACAGAGAACATAGTTGTCAAATGACTTAATGATCTCCAACCCTTGTACATGCCCCCTGCACACCTGGCATGTTCACAAGTTAAGGTCTGAGAACTATAAATAGGAAAGACAGCCTTTCAGATCAGACAAGGGACAAGGGGCAAGGATCAAGGGCACAGTATGTTTCTCCCCCGAGGAATAACCTTTCGAGCATGCCAGGAACAGAGAGTCCTCACTCTGCACGGTTCTTAGGCATGAATTCTAGGTGTCACGGTTTAGCTGAATAATGCTTGTTACCGAAAACACGGTTCAGGTTTTTGTTATGAAGATTATGTATTACTTGTACAAGACTAAACCCTGGTGGCTCAGAGGGTAAAGCGTCTGCCTCCAATGCAGGAGACCTGGGTTCGATCCCTGGATCAGGAAGATCCCCTGGAGAAGGAAATGGCAACCCACTCCAGTATTCTTGCCTGGAGAATCTCACGGACGGAAGGGCCTGGTAGGCTACAGTCCACGGAATTGCAAAGAGTTGGACACAACTGAGCGACTTCACTTTCACTTTCTGAGCTGTGTCTCTTCTGTGACCCCATAGACTGTAGCTCACCAGACTCCTCTGTCCATGGGATTTCCCAGGCAAGGATATTGGAATAGGTTGCCATTCACTTCTCCAGGGGATCTTCCCCACCCAGTGATTGATCACACCAGCATCTCCTGCATTGGTGGGCAGATTCTTAACTACTGAGCCACCAGGGAAGTCCAATACACATTAGCCGTGAAAGTGAAAAAGTCGCTCAGTCCTGTCCAACTCTTTGCAGCCCCATGGACTGCAGCCTGCCAGGCTCCTCTGTCCATGGAATTCTCCAGGCAAGAACACTGGAGTGGGTAGGCATTCCCTTCTCCAGGGGATCTTCCCAACCCAGGGACGGAACCCAGGTCTCCCGCATTGCAGGCAGATTCTTTACCTTCTGAGCCACCAGGGAAGCCCTTATTAGCCGTGAGGAGTTGCTAAAATCAAAAACTTACTGCTAACTCTTCAGTCCACCGTCTGTAGGTAAATAACACACACGCGGTGACTGGCAGCCAGCACATCAGGATTTTCAGAGCTCACCACCACCGGGGCATCAATGACTCGGCCACCAGCAGACCAGCAACTGTGCAGCGGTGCTGCTCCTTGTCCTCCAGTGAGGAACCCATGTGACATTCTACAAGACGAGTAACCAAAAGAAGCACCTGGCCAGCAAGACGAAAGTGCAGCAAAGAAATGGCGAGCAGCAATTCTGGAAGGGAAATGTGATCCCTGGAGAAACGGAGCTGAAAGAGACACAACCTGCCGAGGGAAGAGATGCTGATACTCGTGAGGTTGGAGGGACTCGATGGATGCAGCCAGAGGAACCACGGAAGGCAAACTCAGGAGCACAAATGAAGAGAGTGGTCATGACAAAAAGGATGGAGGTGTCCTGGAGGCAGTGAGGCCAGCTCAAAGCTTTACGTGAAAGGGACTCCTGGAGATGCCTTGAGACACTGAACACAGAGAAGATAAAATGTTAAGGGCCAACCAAACTTAGAAAGTGGTGGGACAGCTCACCAAGACACGTAAAAGATGCTCAGCCCGCACTGTAAACGCTATTTCAACTACTACCCGTAAGTTTCTTTGTAAAGTACAAAAAAAACCCCTTTAATTCTTGGTATTTCTAATATTTTTAGTTAGGTACAGTAAATAAATACTAGTTTTATCATTCATTTCACTATCTACTTAAAACCAAGAGTAAGGTAGATTTTCATGATGTGACAAAAAACTTCAAAGATTACAAAACCACCATCATTTTTCTCATTGAGTGTAAACATTGCTTGGCATGGTTCCAGCTTGTGTGGTCATTTTTACCAACAGGGTCTGTACAACCCTGGTGGGTTAAAAAGATGCCAGGCACACAGAATTCTCTCTAAAAGTAGCTCGTAAAGAAGAGAAATAGGGAAACTTGGCCAAGAGACTGGTCCTGATCCCTGCCTCTGATAAACAGGCAAGACGCCAGCTATGTGGTCAGTTTTCTCCAGGACTTCTTTTCTCCCCCTCATTCTCAGTCTATGCTGTGCTCCAGAGCAAAAACAAGAAACAAAACCATTTGGTGCCAGGATAAACCTTTACCATTTATCTAGTAATCATTTGGAAAATGGGTTTCCCCCACCGAATGTTCTCAACTGGCTAAGGTACAGGAGACGCTCATCACCCCTGTTTTAAAAAGAGAATTAAAAAAAAAAAAAAAAAAAGCCCGAGAGGAAAGAAAGCACTACCCCTAAACCACACAAGCAGGAAGACTCAGAAACCTAGAACAGTGCTGACCAAACCAACAGAAAAAAACGGATGCAAGCCACACATGTAACAAATTTTCCAGAATCCACATTAAGAAAGGAAAAAAGAAAAGGGAAATTAACCTTAGTAATTCGTTTTAACTAACCCAGCGTATCCGAAGTATTACCATTACAACACATTAGTCAATGCAAAATTATTAACGAGATATTCTCACTCCTTTGAATGAAGTCTTTAAAATCTGGTGGCCATTTTCCACTGACGGACACCTCAGTCCACATGCAAGGGCTTGACTGGCTGCCTGTGGCCCTTGGCTACCGTGCTGGACAGGACTGGGAATTGTCTTGTCTCCAGGAATGAACATTTCTGTGGCTATGGACTTCACATTTTCATCCACAGAATTACTGCCTTGGCTCTCATAGTCTTGCCTCCTAAAGAGTATACCGGGTAAGTCATAGATCTCTAGAAAGAACTGAAGACATTGCAGAAATTGGATTTAAATTTTTTCTTTTTAATTTTCTTTTAGTCAGAAAACTACGAAGCCAAGTGACTGAGAAAGGGACTCTGGTGAGGATGGACATCAAGGTATACAAGGATCAATTACTACATCTGGGCAGGAAGGTACCTCATCACAGAAGGCCCCACAGAGAGAGCCAGTACCCCAGTGGGGTCATTGACTCTGCTTTCTAAGTGGTATATATTGTTCTATTTATATTAACATGTGGCTGATGAATAAATAGGAAATTGGCTTTTGTATACTGATCTTCTATCCAGCAATCTAGAAGAACTTCCTCATTAATTCTAATAATTTCTTAAATTAGAAAATCACAATGTTTATAACTCAGTTTCGGGGAAGGCAATGGCACCCCACCCCAGTACTCTTGCCTGGAAAATCCAATGGACGGAGGAGCCTGGTGGGCTGCAGTCCATGGGGTCGCTAACAGTCGGACAGACTGAGCGACTTCACTTTCACTTTCACTTTTCTCTTTCATGCATTGGAGAAGGAAATGGCAACCCACTCCAGTGTTCTTGCCTGGAGAATCCCAGGGATGGGGGAGCCTGCTGGGCTGCCGTCTATGGGGTCACACAGAGTCGGACACGACTGAAGTGACTTCGCAGCAGCAGCAGCATGACTCAGTTTATTTCTTTTTTAAGTGATCTGCAAGTTGACCTCATTTAATATTTTTTTTTAATTGAAGTAGAGTTGGGGCTTCCCTGGTAGCTAGGCTGGTAAAGAATCTACCTGCAATGCAGACCCCAGTTCAATTGCTGGGTCAGGAAGTTCTCCTGGAGAAGGGACAGGCTACCCACTCCAGTATTTGTGGGCTTCACTGGTGGTCAGATGGTAAAGAATCTGCCTCCAATGAGGGTCACCTGGTTCGATCCTTGGGGTGGGAAGCTCCCCTGGAGGAGGGCATGGCAACCCATCCCAGCGTTCTTGCCTGGAGAATCCCCAAGGACAGAGGAGCCTGGTGGGCTACCAGTCCATGTGGTTGCAAAGAGTCAGGCATGACTGAGTCTCAACTAAGCATACACAGCACAGAGTCGATTACAATGTTTCAAGTGTACAGCAAACTGATTCAGTTATACACACATAGATGCATTTGCTGTGTTGTTGTTTCAGCCACTAAATCGAATTCAACTCTTTTGCAACCCCAGAGACCATAGCCTGCCAGGCTCCTCTGTCCATGGGATTTCCCAGGCAAGAACATTGGAATGGGTTGCCATTTCCTTCTCCAGGGATATTCCCCACTCAGGGGCTGAACCTGCATCTCCTGCATTGACAAGCGAATCCTTTACCACTGAGCCACCTGGAAGTCAACATACATACATACATACATATAAACACATATATATATGTATATATACACACATACACCACATACCCAGTCTTAGTTTCTTTTCCCTTATACATTATCATTAGATACTAAATATAATTCCCTGCGCTGTGCAGTAGGTCCTTGTTGGTTATCTATTTTATATATAGTATTGTGTATCTGTCAATCCCAAATTTCTAATTTAGCCCTGCCCCTTTCCCCTCTGGTAACCATAAATTTTTTAACTAAGTTTATTTCTTGCAAGGAGATCCAACCAGTCCATCCTAAAGGAAATCAGTCCTATATATTCATTGGAAGGACTGATGCTGAAGCTGAAGAAACTCCAATACTTTGGCCACCTGATGCGAAGAGCTGATTCATTTGAAAAGACCCTGATGCTGGGAAAGATTGAAGGTGGGAGGAGAAGGGGATGACAGAGGATGAGATGGTTGGATGGTACCATTGACTCAGTGGACTCCAGGAGTTGGCGATGGACAGGGAGGCCTGGCATGCTGCAATCCATGGAGTTGCAAAGAGTTGGACACGACTGAGTGACTGAACTGAACTGAACTGATTTCTTGCACTGGAAAGCCTTCACCTTTGACCTGTCTTCCCAATTTATTATATTCGCTACAACTTCCGATAAAACATTGATCACAAGAGATGAAGAAAGAGCTTTTAATATTTCTTAATTAATGATTACATATTTATTTCCAGGTTTTTATATTCTTTACCTGGCCATTAGTCCTGGTTTGCAGAGCTGAAGACAGAAATCAAGATAGAGAAAGACAATAGGTTTGAATTCTTAAATACTTTTATGCATCTGTTGAGATGAGCACATTTCTCTTCATTTATCTGTTCATGGGGAAAACTATATTCAGTTCAGTTCAGTTACTCAGTCATGTCCAACTCTTTGCAACCCCATGAACCACAGTACACCAGGCCTCCCTGTCCATCACCAACTCTCAGAGTTCACCCAAACTCATGTCCATTGAGTCAGTGATGCCATCCAACCATCTCATCCTCTGTTGTCCCCTTCTCCCCCTGCCCTCAATCTTTCCCAGCATCAGGGTCTTTTCCAATGAGTCAGCTCTTCGCATCAGGTGGCCAAAGTATTGGAGTTTCAGCTTCAACATCAATCCTCCCAATGAACACCCAGGACTGATCTCTTTTAGGATGGATGGACTGGTTGGATCTCCTTGTAGTCCAAGGGACTCTCAAGGGTCTTCTCCAACACCATAGTTCAAAAAAATGTATTAATGCATTTCAATAGATGAATAAACATATTTTAAACTACTGAATAAAATGTTTAATATTATACAGTTCTTGAGGTTTTCAATCTCTTCTTCAGTCATGTTTTTAAGTAACATCTATCTTGAAAAATGCTAATTTTACTTGAGATTCCTAGTATCTTGAGAGGAAAGAAAAAGAGACTTTATCATTTTAATCTCTGCTGCAGCTGTATCTATGAACCCCTTTTCATGCCTAATATTATTCATTTGTGCTGGTCAGGCTTGTCAATAAATCTGTGTATTTTATTGTTCTTTGCTAACTGCTAAATCACTTCAGTCATGTCCAACTCTGTGCGAATCCAAGGAAAGAAAAAGAGACTTTATCATTTTAATCTCTGCTGCAGCTGTATCTATGAACCCCTTTTCATGCCTAATATTATTCATTTGTGCTGGTCAGGCTTGTCAATAAATCTGTGTATTTTATTGTTCTTTGCTAACTGCTAAATCGCTTCAGTCATGTCCAACTCTGTGCGAACCCATAGATGGCAGCCCACCAGGCTCTGCCGTCCCTGGGATTCTCCAGGCAAGAGTGCTGGAGTGGGTTGCCACTGCCTTCTCCAATGCATGAAAGTGCAAGTGCAAGTGAAGTCGCTCAGTCGTGTCCAACCCTCAGCGACCCCACGGACTGCAGCCCACCAGGCTCCTCCGTCCATGGGATTCTCCAGGCAAGAGTACTGTTCTTTATGAAGAACCAAAGTTTGGTTTTGGTAATTCCACCCATTATAACTGGGTCTATTTCATTGATTCTATTCTTTTTATTATTTCTTTCCTTCTAATTTCTGGGGGTTTGTTTTTATTTCCCCTAACTTCCTAAACTGAAAATTAACTCATTTATTGTTAATCTTCCTTTATTCAGATATAACAAAATACATCCTATTATTTTTTAAATTAATTTATTCATTTTTCAGTTCAGTTCAGTCACTCAGTCGTGTCCAACTCTTTGCGACCCCATGAATCGAAGCACACCAGGCCTCCCTGTCCATCACCATCTCCTGGAGTTCACTCA
>SJYX01000620.1:142288-169478 GCA_006410675.1 Oreotragus oreotragus | reverse complement strand
TTTGAAGGCAAAAGGAGAAGAGGGTGGCAGAGGATGAGATAGTTGGATGGCATCATCAACTCAATGGACATGAATTTGAGCAAACTCCAGGAGATGGTGAAAGGCAGAGAAGCCTGGCATGCTGCAATACATGGAGTCGCAAAGAGCTGGACACAACTGAGTGACTGAAAAACAACAACAAAACTATATGTAAAACTAGATAGCCAGTGAAAATTTCCTGTATGACACAGGGAGCTCAAATCCAGTGCTACATGACAACTTGGAGGGTGGGATGGGGTGGGAGGTGGGAGGGAGGCTCAAGAGGGAGGGGACATCACATACCTATAGCTGATTCATGTTGATATATGCAGAAACCAACACAATATTGTAAAGCAATTATCCTCCAATTAAAAATAAATTTAAATAAAAGAATAAAAGAGACCCCATGGAGCTCCCTCACCCCTTCTACCACACAGACATGGAGAGAAGTCAGCCATCCATGTACCAGGAAGAAGGCCTTCATCATATACAGAATCTGCCACTGCCTTGACCTTGGACTTCCCAGCCTCCAGAACCACAAGAAGTAAATGCTGTTTCAATGATGCCCACCCCTTTTTCCAAAGCATATGTGCTGCAGCAACCCGAGCTAAGACCTGCGCCCCACCCCCTCAGAAGGAGTGAGGAGTCAGGAAACACGAACAGACATTCATCAGGGGATGCATGTGTCACCAGCCCCTTAGGGCTTCAGGAAGCTTGACTCAGTGCCCTGTGCTGGAAGGGGCAATGGTGAGAGAGGGTAGAGGACAAGGGGCCAGAGAGGCGAGGGGCCGGAAGGGCAGGTAAGAGGTGGCAAGAACCTGGACCTGAAAGGGGACAGAGAGCAAAGACGAGGGAGGAACTGAAGGAAGATGTAGAGCTCCAGCTCAGAAGGTGTAGTGAAGACACGGGAACCTGGGGTGCCCAGGTACCACACTTGGGTACCCAAGCCGGAAGGGATCCTGGCAGAGGAGGTAAGTCCGTGAGTTTTATTTTTAGCAACATTCATACTTGAGGATGAAGACAGGCATCTTAGTGAAAATTAAATGTTACCCTGGGGTGGCAGGAGGCCATCCCATAAGGAAAGGAAGCCCAACTTCCCTTGCACCCCCAGGAAGTTGGCATTTCCCTCCCAATAGCCTCAGGCCCTTGAAAGAGCAGCAGAGCTTCAGGAACAAGAAAGGTCTATCTTGATCTGTCAGAAGTGCAGTCACTCAAGGCGCAAACTGTATGCTTGAGGTTTTTTCCTGTGCAGAGGGAGAAACCCCATTGTCTGTCTGCTCCATGGTTTGTGGCAGTGCTTCTCAAACTTCGTACACACGCAGCAGGAGATCTTATTGGAACCAAGTTTCCTGGCTCCCATCCCCAAAGATTCCAATTTGGCAGGCTGGGGTTGAGCCTCTGACCTGGCACGTCCAACAAGCTCACAGGGATGGCTAGGTGATACAGATGTTACTGATCCAAGGATCTGGCTTTGAACGTTGCCAGCTTCTAGGAGCAAAAATTTATGAAATGCAGAAGAAATGTATCGAGCTGTGCAATCTCGATGGCTCTGTGAAACCAAAGGGGAAGCACATTTATAAGAGTAATTCTCATGAAATAAAAGTGACTAATGATTCGGGGCTGGCTCAGCAGCAAACCTACGTATGTGCAACTGCAAATGAGCCTTTGAAGGAAGCATATTTCCAGTATTTCCCAGGAGGGTAGTGATTTTAAATTAATGATAGAATTGGAGAGATTTAGTGTTACCCGTGTAAAGACAATTTACATGGACAAATTCACAGCTTGGCATACATGCTCCCGTTTTACAGATGAGGAAACAGAGAACAAAGGTGAGTCATAGTTACAGGAGTGGACCAGAACCCATGTTTCCAGACTCACTGTCCAGCATGCCTGTTATAAACAAGAAGAGCCAACTTTCTTATCCATTGACGTTTTCACAGCAGAAACTATAAAGATGCAGGAGGATCGTGAACTTTTACTGTCCTTCGTGGTGGAACGGGACAGATGAGTCCTGCACAATATCAACATAAAAGATTTCATTCCTGGTGTCTCCTAAAATAAACCTTCAATCGGCGCTGACACTCAGAACGTTTGTCTGAGGAGTGCTCCCAGGCAGGCACACCTCTCACCTCCCCTTCCTCCTCCTTTCCTTCTCACTCTACCTCTCGAAGCACTCAAAAACATTTGTAACATAAACATCAATGAGAAAGAGTTATCAAGGGACACTATGGGACCCCAGGAGCCCTCAGGAGCATCCCTTCCCAGGCTGGACAAGATGTGTCCATTTATGGCCTTCTTGGCTCAAAACTGAAAGATGATGTTGTTCTGGCCATCTTAGGCAAAACAACTGTCCAGATCTGCCTCCAAGGGGACATCTTTCTCCTCCCAGGCTTAGAGCTGTTGTTTGCAATTCTGCACACGAAGCTGGCTTGGCAGACCAGAGGGAGCCTGGGGAGATCCCCTCCCCCAACCCCAGACCATTTACCACTCTTGCGAAATTGAGTCAATGGATAAAATTTTGTTTTTCCTTCTTCTTTTGTTATCAGAGAAGCACTCAGCGTGTAGGAAAACCAAAGCAACTGTCAAGAAGGGAAGATAAGAAAAACAAAATGTCTATTTTAAAAAGTGAAGGTCATCGTGTAACATGTTTTCAGGCGATGACTTCGTCTGATACTCATGACCCTCTCGACATGTTTTCCAAGTAGGTGTTTCTTCTTTGCTATCACTGTCCCGTGAACACTCTGCTTTTGCCTCCAGTTCCTGTAGCAGTTCTGGGGGTTTCTGATGAGGAACAATTTTCAGTAGAAGGACAATCTGAGGTGGACATAGGTGGGGACACTTGATGCCAGGCAGAGAATGCCTTATGAATAAATTAAACAAAAATTCAAGAGCTATTCAAAACACTCTAAGACAGGGACCCTGGTGGATAGAGCTCTACACAGAAACACGTGGAAGCCCTGTAACTCCACAAGAATTATCTACAGGTCTACCAGTTAGCCCAGAACCCACCAGATGATTAAAACCACAGTAAAACTAGAGATTGTAACAGATTCGTGCACAATGGTGTTCCATTAATAGTAATCAAATATTTTAAATAACCTAAGATATTTTCAGTAACCAACAATAATTAATTATATGCATGCATATTCAATATATTCTATAGGCTTATCCTGCATACTCAGTGGAATGTGAACTGGCCTGTGAAATGGTAATTATAAAACACTGATGGTTCTCTTTATTTAAAATATGTTAAGTCCCCAAAATGCAACACAAAACATATCTATAAGTCAAAACCCCAACATAAAGCACTGTATTTATTTTACGATGACCACCTATCTTTTATGAGAGGACCATTCAGTGCATGAGGAATATTTACTAAATATATAAAAATGTTTATGCATATGAGCAAATATTAGAAGGAGCACTGGAAATTAACATTTGATCTTGGATAATTTTAACTCACCCTAGAGAAGGAAATGGCAACCCACTCCAGCATTGTTGCCTGGAAAATCCCATGGACAGAGGAGACTGGCGGGAGTCACAAGAGTCAGACATGACTGAGCAACTAAATCACTACCACCACCACCACAGCTTTAATTCAATTTCTTTTTTCTTTTTACTTTTTATTTTCATTTATCTCTATTTTTATTACTTATATAGCAGGCCTTATTTCATCTGGGAGGCAAAGCAGGTTTCATTTAGTTGGTACAATGTCATTCGGCCTAAAAGAAATAATCCAACAAATAACTGGAGAAGGCAATGGCACCCCACTCCAGTACTCTTGCCTGAAGAGCCCATGGGTGGAGGAGCCTGTTAGGCTGCAGTCCATGGGGTCGCTAAGAGTCGGCACGACTGAGCAACTTCACTTTCACTTTCACTTTCTCCTCCATCCCAGGCTCCTCCTGCTCCCAGGAACTGGCCGTTCCCAGTGCAGGAGGGGGCAGCAACACAGCGAGAAAACACCTACACAGCATATCCAATGAGGACCAGCACCTGCTCAGGTAAATGCCCGTGTGAGGTGTATACAAAGTCGACCACTCTGGCACTCCCTGTTCGCTTTTCAGAAAGTCAGACCATGGCCAATATTGATATGCTGAGTGCATTAGTTTCCTATTGCTGCAGCAATAAATCCCCACAAGCTTAGTGGCTTGAGACAGACCAAAAGCTTGCATTTCTGGGGCTCAGAAGTCCAAGAGGAGTCTCATGGGCTAAATTCAAAGTGCCAGTGGGGACAGGCTCCATCCGGAGGCTACAGGAGAGAAGCTTTCATCTGCCTTTCCCAGATCCTAGGCGGCCCACTGTCCTTGGCTCCTCGCCCCCTTCCATCCTCAAGCCAGAAACGGTATCACCTTCCCTGACTTCTGCCTCCTCCTTTCATGGGTTAGGACCCTTGTGATGATTAGTGGGCCCACCTGGATAACTCAGGATCATCTCCCAGCTCAAGGTCAGCTGATTAAAAACCCTAACACCACCTGCCACCTTAATCCCCCCACCTCCACCACCCCACCCCCACAGAACGGAACACATTCATGGGCTCCAGAGCTTGAAATACTTTACAGTTTCTTAATTTTATTCTTTATACTTTATTCTTAAATGTTTGGCTGTGTAAATAATAATAAAAATAATCATTTGCTACCATTGAAAATGTTTCGAGATTCATGCTATGGTTGAATAGTTTTTTGGCGGTAGCTGTTGGTCATGGACGTCTTTGAGAGGAAGGGGGAGTTTTACTGCACACCACACTGGGGCAGCTTATGGCTGAAATCCCCAAGAGGAAATCCTCAACAATATCTTTCTTCAGAGATGTTTGCTGTTGTCATTCAGTCGCTAAGTTCCGTCTGACTCTTTGCAACCCCACGGACTGTAGCCCGCCAGGGTCCTCTGTGCATGGAATTTCTCAGGCAAGAATATTGGAGTGGGTTGCCATTTCCTTCTCCAGGGGATCTTCCTTACCCAGGGATCGAACCCCCATCTCCTGCATTGGCAGGCAGGTTCTTTACCACTGAGCCACCAGAGAAGCCTTTCAGGGATGTTTATAACAATGGAAACTACCCCTGCCTACATGTGAGACTGTGAACATGTCACCGTAACTCAAACGAGGGTATTGGTACCTAACCCATGGTTTTGTGGAAATAATTAAGGGATGTAACATATGTGACAGAGGTGTGAACCTAGAAAACACAATGACCAGGTGGTGAATATGAGATCAACCTACCTGCTGCTGAATCCCTCTATCCATGATAACTTCATTGCAACAAACTAGAAATTTTAAGCTAAAATCTGAACAGGCATTCTGGGATATTATGGTAATTAGCACATGTCATGTGATTCACCCTTTCCTGAGGTCTCACTGAAAAAGAAAAAACAAAAATCCAGGAAGACATAAAGGATGCTGAGTGTGGATGAGCCCCTGAAACCCCAGAATGGGATGTGACAGGCAGACCACCAGATGGGAACCCTCTCCCAGAAACAAGTTGCTGAAAGAAACCACTTGCAATGGGACCCTCCCCCCCACCCCATGAATATGTCTTTCTCTATCCAACCACTGAGACCCTCAATTTCTGGAAATACAAGTCAACCAGCGAAAGGGGTACGGATGAGGGTATATTGCCTCTTGGAAAACAAGAGAAAACAGGACAGAGAGAAAGAACCACGGGGAGGATAGGAACTAGGGTTTCAGGTTTTCATGCACCTGGGAAGAGCTATCAACTGATCAAAATTATATGATATTCATCTAAATATTCAAACTACCAAGTAGCAGAGGGTCATATTCCAATCAAAGGTCCTATTCTCTGGACAAAATGTAAGAAAATCAGAAATATATACATATAAGCACCCTGACAACCTAGAAATTAAAAATCACTTCCCTAAATAACTAACTGCAAAAAAAAAAAAAAGAAAGAAAGAAAGAAACTACAAGGCTATCTGAAAATGCCACGTGACATTTTAAAACCTTTAAGGTGAATCTAAAGCTGCTCTCAGAGACAAATGTGTCATCATGCTGTGCTAAATGGCTCAGCCGTGTCTGTCTCTTTGGAACCCTATGGACTGTACCTACCAGGCTCCTCTGTCCATAGGGATCTCCAGACAAGAACTCTGGAGTGGGCTGCCATGCCCTCCTCCAGGGGATCCTCCTGACCCAGGGATCAAACTCATGTCTCTTACGTGTTCTACATTGGCAGGCAGGTTCTTAACCCCTGGCGCCACCTGGAAAGCCCCAAATGCATCATCAGCAACAAAGAATAAAAACATATAAATAAAGCACATAAGTCAAGAAATTAGAAAAGAAACCAAAAGAATTAACAAGATTTTAAAGAACTATTAAAGCCATAATCAATGACTCATAAAATAGAAGAAAAAGCAAAACTGCAAAGATACACATGAGATGGGTCATCCAACAATGATAAAATAAACTAAATACAGTCATTTGACCAAGGAGAAAAGAAAGAAAAACACATAAGTCAGAAACGAGAAAATGTTACATAATCAGCATTAAAGAACAAGTTAAAATGCAATGCATAATTTTGTTCATTTACAAAACCTTAAAGAGACCAGTGCTTTTCTGGGAAAACAAATTACCTACACAAGAAAAGCAGCAACAGAAGAAATTGAAAAGTTTGTCCAAAATTACCCTCAAGAAACTCTAGGCCAGGCAGTGCTACAAAGTGTTCTTTCAAATTCTAAAGTTGCAGAGTATTCCCATGCTTCATAAAATATTGTAGAATGTAGAAAAAAATGAGAATCATCAATTTGCTTTGTAAAGCAAGTGTAGTGATAACACCAAATCCTGGCAAAGAAATTGTATGTCACTATATCATGAATCGGAGAAGGCAATGGCACCCCACTCCAGTACTCTTGCCTGGAAAATCCCATGGGCGGAGGAGCCTGGAAGGCTGCAGTCCATGGGGTCGCAGAGAGTGACTTCACTTTCAATTTTCACTTTCATGCATTGGAGAAGGAAATGGCAACCCACTCCAGTGTTCTTGCCTGGAGAATCCCAGGGACGGGGGAGCCTGGTGAGCTGCCAGCTATGGGGTCACACAGGGTAGGACACAACTGAAGTAACTTAGCAGCAGCATATCATGAATATAAAAAGAAAAATTTCTGTATAAAATATGAACCAATCAAATGTAACATCATTTTAAAAGAAAAAACATAGCTACCTAACATTTACTCAGAAGCAATTTAATATGGATTTACTGACATTATGTTACATCCAGTTCAGTTCAGTTCAGTCGCTCAGTTGTGTCTGACTCTGCAACACCATGAATCGCAGCACACCAGGCCTCCCTGTCCATCACCAACTCCCAGAGTTGACCCAAACTCATGTCCATTGAGTCGGTGATGCCATCCAGCCATCTCATCCTCTGTCATCCCCTTCTCCTCCTGCCCCCAATCCCTCCCAGCATCAGGGTCTTTTCCAATGAGTCATCTCTTCATATGAGGTGGCCAAAATATTGGAGTTTCAGCTTCAGCATCAGTCTTTCCAATGAACACCCAAGACTGATCTACATTAAACACGTCAATAAATGTTAACAAGGCATTTGACTGCAAACAACATTCACGGCTGCTTTTTAAAAAAACTCTTCAGTTCAGTTCAGTCGCTCAGTCATGTCCAGCTCTTTGCGACCCCATGAATCGCAGCACACCAGGCCTCCCTGTCCATCACCAACTCCCGGAATTCACTCAGATTCACGTCCATCGAGTCCGTGATGCCATCCAGCCATCTCATCCTCTGTCATCCCCTTCTCCTCCTGCCCCCAATCCCTCCCAGCATCAGGGTCTTTTCCAATGAGTCATCTCTTCATATGAGGTGGCCAAAATATTGGAGTTTCAGCTTCAGCATCAGTCTTTCCAATGAACACCCAAGACTGATCTACATTAAACACGTCAATAAATGTTAACAAGGCATTTGACTGCAAACAACATTCACGGCTGCTTTTTAAAAAAACTCTTCAGTTCAGTTCAGTCGCTCAGTCATGTCCAGCTCTTTGCGACCCCATGAATCGCAGCACACCAGGCCTCCCTGTCCATCACCAACTCCCGGAATTCACTCAGACTCACGTCCATCGAGTCCGTGATGCCATCCAGCCATCTCATCCTCTGTCATCCCCTTCTCCTCCTGCCTCCAATGCCTCCCAGCATCAGTCTTTTCCAATGAGTCAACTCTTCGAATGAGGTGGCCAAAGTACTGGAGTTTCAGCTTTAGCATCATTCCTTCCAAAAAAATCCCAGGGCTGATCTCCTTCAGAATGGACTGGTTGGATCTCCTTGCAGTCCAAGGAACTCTCAAGAGTCTTCTCCAACACCACAGTTCAAAAGCATCAATTCTTCAGCACTCAGCTTTCTTCACAGTCCAACTCTCACATCCACACATGACCACTGGAAAAACCATAGCCTAGACTAGACAGACCTTTGTTGGCAAAGTAATATCTCTGCTTTTCAATATGCTACCTGGGTTGGTCATACTTTCCTTCCAAGGAGTAAGCATCTTTTAATTTCATGGCTGCAGTCACCATCTGCAGTCTGAAAACTAGAAATAAAGAGAAAGTTCCATTGCATAATGAAAAATAACTAGATTAACTGACAACCGACGCTAAAAAACTATTTGAATATAGAATGAATCTTTTTTAAAAAATATAAATGTATTTATTTTAATTAAAGGCTAATTACTTTACAATATTGTGTTGGTTTTGCCACACATCAGCATGAATCCGCCACAGGTATACACATGCTCCCCATCCTGAACCCCCCTCCTCCTCCCTCCCCATACCATCCCTCTGGGTCGTCTCAGTGCACCAGCCCCAAGCATCCTGTATCCTGCATCGAAACTGAACTGGCGATTCGTTTCATATATGATATTATACATGTTTCAATGCCATTCTCCCAAATCATCCCACCCTCACCCTCTCCCACAGAGTCCAAAAGACTGTTCTATACATCTGTGTCTCTTTTGCTGTCTCACATACAGGGTTATCGTTACCGTCTTTCTAAATTCCATATATATGCGTTAGTATACTGTATTGGTGTTTTCCTTTCTGTCTTACTTTACTCTGTATAATAGGCTCCACAAGGTACCATTTCATGCCAGTCAGAATGGCTGTGATCCAAAAGTCTACAAGCAATAAATGCTGGAGAGGGTGTGGAGAAAAGGGAACCCTCTTACACTGTTGATGGGAATGCAAACTAGTACAGCCACTATGGGGAACAGTGTGGAGATTCCTTAAAAAACTGAAAATTGAACTGTCTTATGACCCAGCAATCGCACTGCTGGGCATACAGAACGAGGAAACCAGAATTGAAAGAGACATGTGTACCCCAATCTTCATCGCAACACTGTTTATAATAGCCAGGACATGGAAGCAACCTAGATGTCCATCAGCAGATGAAATGGATAAGAAAGCTGTGGTACATATACACAATGGAGTATTACTCAGTCATTAAAAAGAATACATTTGAATCAGTTCTAATGAGGTGGATGAAACTAGAATGAATCTTAAAAATCCTCTATAGTAGCAAATTATTGTTTTTATTATTATTTACATAGCTTAACATNCCATACCATCCCTCTGGGTCGTCTCAGTGCACCAGCCCCAAGCATCCTGTATCCTGCATCGAAACTGAACTGGCGATTCGTTTCATATATGATATTATACATGTTTCAATGCCATTCTCCCAAATCATCCCACCCTCACCCTCTCCCACAGAGTCCAAAAGACTGTTCTATACATCTGTGTCTCTTTTGCTGTCTCACATACAGGGTTATCGTTACCGTCTTTCTAAATTCCATATATATGCGTTAGTATACTGTATTGGTGTTTTCCTTTCTGTCTTACTTTACTCTGTATAATAGGCTCCACAAGGTACCATTTCATGCCAGTCAGAATGGCTGTGATCCAAAAGTCTACAAGCAATAAATGCTGGAGAGGGTGTGGAGAAAAGGGAACCCTCTTACACTGTTGATGGGAATGCAAACTAGTACAGCCACTATGGGGAACAGTGTGGAGATTCCTTAAAAAACTGAAAATTGAACTGTCTTATGACCCAGCAATCGCACTGCTGGGCATACAGAACGAGGAAACCAGAATTGAAAGAGACATGTGTACCCCAATGTTCATCGCAACACTGTTTATAATAGCCAGGACATGGAAGCAACCTAGATGTCCATCAGCAGATGAAATGGATAAGAAAGCTGTGGTACATATACACAATGGAGTATTACTCAGTCATTAAAAAGAATACATTTGAATCAGTTCTAATGAGGTGGATGAAACTAGAATGAATCTTAAAAATCCTCTATAGTAGCAAATTATTGTTTTTATTATTATTTACATAGCTTAACATTTATTAATAAAATTAAGAAATTATAAAGAAAAAACATTTCAAAAATATGTATAAAAACAAAACAACAGCAACAATAAATAATAACAAAAGAACTTTCACAAATAAATCTAAGAAAAATATAGGAAAATAATCATGAATCTTGACAGATTTTTTAAAAGCCTTGATTAAGAAGCACACTATGAGATGAATCAATGCTGTAAAATGTTGCATTTTCACAATTCTTTTTTATAAATTTGTCAAAACCTACAGGCATTTGGAAAAAATTTAACAGAGATTCTAAAGTTCACCAGAAGGATAAATGAATACTAGCAAATGATTTTTCCCCCAAAACAAGAGGTGAGGAGTTTCATCCCATCAGATAATTCACATGTGAACAAACTACAATGATTAATTAATGGGAAAATAGAACTAAGTAGATATCACAAGAACAGTTTCTGGTACATAAGAGAATAACCATGGAATACAGGTGACACTACAAATGTGAGGATAAAGGAAATATTAGTCAATAAACAATTTGACTGCGTGAAACCTGTTAATCTATTTAAATGTTCATCTCCTGCTAAGATAAATTTCAAATGAAGTAAAGGGTTAATTTTTAAAAATTAACCATAAAATTAAACCATAAAAATGGGGAGGAGACCAAAGGATTACATGATATAAATATATAATTGAGATCCTGGATCTGAGAATAAACAATGAAAAAAAAATAAAAGGGAAAAGAGAATTCTCACTAGATAAATATAATTTTTTCTGTAAGCCAAAAATCCAGGCAAAACTTCCAGAACAAGATAAAAGATTTATACACAGGATATATAAAGAACTCTTACAGATCACTGAGAAAAACACTATTATCCCATTGGGGGAAAAAAAGGAGAACTGCCATGAACAAATTTTTCTCACAAGCAAAAAAATACAAATGGTCAATAAGAATCTTTAAAACTAATTATAGAATAAAATATTTTCATGTTAGATAATTATAAAACACTGAAATATGCAGGAGCCACTTAATTTATTCAATGAGAAAATTATGAATATAAGCCTTAAGCATGATAAAGATATAAAACTCAGGTTATCTATGTATTAATACTGATAAATATATCAAGCAGAGAAATATAGAAGCAAACATTCTAAATTTTAAAAAGTTAGATTCAATTTGTTTAACATCTGTCTGATGACAATAATTAACTGTTTGAAAATGAGTATCTCTAGCAGCTGGTATTATAACTGGTCACCTGACGAATTTCTTCAAATTATTTTTGAGTCTTTCTTCTTTGCTTTTAAATGATGGCAGGTTTTAATTTTGTTTTGTTCTATTGGGCTCAAAATATATTTCACTCTTGTTAGCAATCAATGTCTTAAAATAAAAAACAATTCAGTTTTACTAGCAAAGAAGGAAGGCAAACTAAAGCCATGAGATACTGTCTGTATGCCATCAAATTGAATTTAAAATATGTAGAATTATCACAATCCTCAATTCTGGCAGGGAACACTGAACTGAGCACTCCCAAACAGTGCTGTTAGCATTTCTAATCCACTCAGATTCCTGGAAAGTCAGACAGCGGTGTTTCCTTTACAATGGGCCCACTCTCTGACAGTGAACCAGTGTTTCCAGGGGTCCAGCCTAAAGAGGCTATCAAAGACCTCAGCACAGAACAATCCACACAGTGAAGACGTGCAAAATACCTCACTATCTCAAACGGAGGCCTAAATAAACAAATTCTGGCATACTCAGAGCATACAATGCCCACAGCCTACTTGGCCACACAGAAACTTTGTGAGCTCGAGGAACTGACTTAAACTAATTGTACCTATTCCATTGGTACAGGGAAAGCACTTGGAACAGTGCCCCAAACATGCCAAGTGTTCGGTCTATTTCACTTAACATGTAAGAAGTATTATATATGTGTGTTTGTGCTCTTGTGCATGCTAAGTCACTTCAGTCATTTCCGACTCTTTGCGACCCTATGGAAAGAAGCCCTCCAGGTTCCTCTGTCCATGGGATTCTCCAGCCAAGAATACTGGAGTGGGTTGCCATACCCTGCTTCAAGGGATCTTCCTGACCAGGGATCAAACATGCATCTCCTGCAACTCCTGCACTGCAGGCAGATTCTTTATCACCTGCAAATATATATGGGAAGTGCCCATATATATTTATATATTGTAAATATATAATAATGTCACACAATACTAAGAAATATTGATTTTAATAATATTATTATGCAGACATTAAAATTAATTTTTAGGTTTCATGCCATGGAGAAATGTTTATAACAAGTTTAAAAGCAGACTGCACCAACACTACACAATCTCTTCCAGAAAACAGAAGGAAATACCTCCTGTTTCATTGTGTGCACCCAACAAAACCAGACAAAGATAATACTAGAAAAGAAACCTAGGGCAGGTATCCTGGGTGATCATAGGTATAAAAGTCCTCAAGAAAATATGATCAACTCAAATCCAGAAAAATACACCATGAAAAAAACACCCTTGTCAAGTAGGGCTTATCTGTGGTATGCAAAGCTGATTCTATATTCAAAAATCAATCCATGCAATCCACCACATTAACTGTCTAAAGAAAAACCATGGGATTGAATCATTTAATGCAGGTAAATCATGTGATGAACTTCAATATCCACCTCTGATAAAAATTCTCAACAAAGGAAGATTCTAGTGTCAAAAGATTACATGCTGTAGAATTCCATCTGTGTGACATTCATAAAGGACAAAAGTCTGGTGGCAGACTACAGGGGTTTGGGATGGGTACAGTGTGATAACAAGTGGATAGTTTAAGGGGGATTTTGAGGGGTGACAGTTCTGTTCTATATCCTGACCATCAGTCAGTTCCACTGTGCATTAGTTGCTTTTCATTTTAAAAGCAGGATTCAAGACCTTATACATAGTATTACAGCAATTTTATAATATGTATGGGAGGAAACATATCAACATTGCAACCTTGGAAAATACTGAAACCAACCTGCCCTCATGCCCAGATTTATCAAAAGTAGGTTCAGTAAGTTTTCTTTCTGTATGTATCCCAACAAACACTTGTGATGTCAAATGAGCAAACCATAATAATGCAGAAGGTCATTAACTTTCAAAACTGGGCTTATTAAGATCCTACAAAACTTCAGAAGTCATGTTCAGATCACAGACTAGAATTACAACGTGAGGGGTGAAAATAGTTGAAATCTTATAAACTCAAAGACCCCTAACAAGAAAAATTAATGGGTACTAATTTTTTAAATGACCAGTCATTCTCACGGCTATATGAAGGGACTACCCAGGTAAAAGGTAAGCCAAGGTAAGCCAAAATTTTACCCTTCTCCTAAAGCAAGCTAAAAGTGTTCCATGGACCAAGATTTCTGAATAAACAAATCGATATGCTACAGGAAGTAACTCACTCTAAAAATCCCTAATTTTCCCCATTTAATGACCGCACCACAGGACATATAATTCCCAGCAAGATATCAGCACTTCAGAAGCATTTCAGAATTTGAAATAATTTTACCCAGTCCCTATGTATCAAATATACTTCTAATCTAAACTTTCTGCTATTTTTGTCTTCAGTATTTACTAAGCAATAAGTCAGAAAACCAGGATTCTGGCTCCAGTTTAAATTCCCTTTCATATCAGTTTCCTCAAACATAAGATCAGATGTTAAAATACTAAGGTGCCCACGATCTCCATCTCCAGGATTCTCCAGCGGTCAACAGACAGTAGTGAATAATGGTGAAAGCAATGTCTCAAAGGGCATGTTTAAACTTCCTGAAGGAAGCAAGTGTTTGAGTGAATTATTTTCATGGAGCATTTATTCAGAAATACTGTGCAAATGACAGACAATAATTATTCATCAAAGAAAACTGTTCACTAGCCATGCATGGCCTTTACCTGGCACTTAGCTCAGGTTACTGTACCTGAAAGTGATCAAACTGCAGGGATCGAGGCCTCCTCCTCCCCCAACATCCACCCAACTTCACTGAGACAGACTGACCTCTTCACACTCGTCCCCCTGCCCTTCAACTTACAAGCAGTCTTTGGAGTAGAGCAATATTTCTGGTGGTGAAATTGACCTTCATTCTTCAAGTTATCATTTTCTTTTCTTGTTTAAGGATAAGTCAGGTGTAATAGCACCAAGAATAGAATATTTGTATGACATATAATTTTCTCATAAGCTTAATTTTTGGAATAGGTGATATGAGTTACTTAACGTGACTGTTCATTTTGTACAAAAAGGTACCTGGAGTGTGTATGGTTACAGAGGATCAACACAAGTCATCTTTGTGATGTTGGATCAGTTCAATATTTTGACTAGGTTGGTACACATACAATATAAATGAATAAGGTTGGTAGGCTGCATCAATGTTCCTACTCTGGTTATGAAATTATACTTTATTTAAGTTTTGCAACAGTTTACCATCAGAAGAAACAGCGTGATTTCTTGCCACTGCCTGTGACTCTACAATTATCTCAATACTATTTTTCAATGAATAATAAAGGATATGGTAAAATCTATGCCTTCCCCCAACCCCGACCATCAGCCCTCCTAAAAGACAACAACCCTTAAAAATTTCACGTGCATAGGAGTTAAAAGGGGCTTCCCAGTTGGCACTAGTGGTAAAGAATCCGTCTGCCAACCTAGAGGTTGAACCCCTGGGTCAGGAGGATCCCCTGGAGGAGGAGATGACAACCCACTCCAGTATTCCTGCCTGGAAAATTCCATGGACAGAGGAGCCTCACAGGCTACAGTCCACAGGGCCACAAAGAGTCAGACATGAGTGAGCCACTGAGCACACACACTGGAGAGAAAAGGGGGAAGGCAAGAAGGGAGGAGAGGAAGGAGGGAGGAGACTCGAGGCAGCTTCAGATGGTCCTGCAATGTATCAGAATAAATTGCCAGCTCTTTCGCACAACTGCCCTTGAGTATAGGAGTGTTTCTGCTGAACAGCCCCCCTACACACACAACCGCCACCTCCTCCCCCATTGGATTCCTGGGAATAGCCAGATTTTTGTCCTTAGGACAGGACACCAGGGGACTCTCCTCTGGGAAATCTGACCGCCCCCTGATAAAGATCTAAAACTAGGAGCACTGTCCAGGGACACAGCCAGTCAGGTCACCTTACACAGGCACCATCAGCAGAGCCTCCCCACCATGTGCATGGTTCCCAGTCTTCTTGTTAATGGGGCTCACTTAAATATGAGCAGAGGCCACAGATCCCTTGACATAAGAAGAAAGCACATAATAGGGAAAACAACAACAAACAGACAAGAGCAACTTGGAGAAAGAGAGTTCATTCAAAGGAAAGAAAACCACAGACTACTATTAATATACTTAGGGATATAAGAGATGATACTGTATTGATGAAGCAGAACAGGATGGTACTAAAAATAACTTGCAGAGGAAAAAAGAGCTCTTGGAAGGTAAAAAATATGACAGCAGAAATAAAAAGCCTGGCATAAGAATTAGAGGGGAAAAAAAGAATTAGAGGGTATGGTTAAGAAAACCTACAGAAATTAAGACAGAAGGATGAGAAAAAAATAGGAGAGAAGACATAAGAAAATCAGAAGCTCAATGCAGGAAGTCAAACACCCAATAATACATAATCCAGAAAGAGTAAGCAGAGAGCTTAGGGTTATTGTTCAATTGCTTAGTCACGCCAGGCCTCCCTGTCCATCACCAACTCCCAGAGTTCACCCAAACTCATGTCCATCGAGTCGGTGATGTCATCCAGCCATCTCATCCTCTGTCGTCCCTTTCTCCTCCTGCCTTCAATCTTTCCCAGCATCAGGGTCTTTTCCAATGAGTCAGTTCTTCATATCAGGTGGCCAAAGTATTAGAGTTTCATCTTCAGCATCAGTCCTTCCAATGAATATTCAGGACTGATTTCCTTTAGGATTGACTTGTTTGATCTCCTTGTAGTCCAAGAGACTCTCAAGACTCTCCTCCAGCATCACTATCTAAAGCATCAGTTCTTCGGCACTCAGTCTTCTTTATGATCCAACTCTCACATCCATACGTGACTACTGGAAAAACCATAGCTTTGACTATACAGACCACTGTCAGCAAAGTGATGTCTCTGCTTTTTAATACACTGTCTAGGTTTATCATAGCTTTCCTTCTAAGGAACATCTTTTAATTTCATGGCTGCAGTCACCATCCTCAGTGATCTTAGAACCCAAGGAAGTTAGGGTAGAGGAAATGACCAAGACAAGTTCCCAGACCTAATGGATATAAGCTTCCAGGATAAAAGAACCAGGTGAAGGTACCTAAGAAAATAAATGAACTGCAACAGCCATATAACTGTGATACAACTGCACATCAGGAACAAAGCAGTGAGCACACATGCTTTTAGAGGGGAGAAAACAATTAAACAATTAAAAACTAAGACAGCATCAAACCTCTCAGAGGCAACACCAGAGGCAGGAAGAGCCAAGCCTACAAAATTCCAAAGAAAACGTGCTCCAATCTAAACCCTGATCCAGTCTAATCTTCTAAGTGTGGGGGTAGAATTAACATATTGTCAAGCCCACAACATCTCAAACCTTTGTTTTGATTCCCACACCCCTGTCTTAGGAGGCCCTGTGAGTGTGGGATTCCAAAAATGCGTTAACAAAAATGAAGAAATAAATCAAGAAAGATACTTATGTGTGTTCCAGGAAAAAGAGCTTTCAACATAAGGAAAGATGGAGGGAAAAAAAAAAAAAACACACACACACACATGGAGGCTGAAGCTGAAGAAAGATGTCAAGATGACAGCTGGGCAGTAGATTTAACAAGCCACCTGTCCAGATTAGAATGGGCAGAAGAATCTGGAAAACACTTCTTCCAAAAGAGCTCTGGACAGAATATTTGCACATGAGGTCTTCCCCAGTGGCTCAGATGGTAAAGAATCTGCCTGCAATGCAGGAGACCCAGGTTCAATCCCTGGGTCAGGAAGATCCCCTGGAGAAGGGAATGGCTACCTACGCCAGTATGCTTGCCTGGAGAATCCATGGACAGGGGAGCCTGGTGGGCTACAGTCCATGGGGTCGTAAAGAGTCAGACACAATTGAGCAACTAACACTTTCATACTCTGGGCACATGTGGAGGAAATGAAGCAATCATTAATGGTGAAGGCTTAGGATACCAAGCCACCAAATATTAAGTCATGTTCAGAACAGAAAAATTAAGCCCAGTGTATCTCACAGCTTAGCCACCAAGAGCACTGAGGTGGTTGAGATAAGAAACTGACCTGATTGCAGCCAGTGGTGCCCAGTGTTGGCCGCAAGGTAGACCCATCTGCCTCCCTTTAGAAAAATCCCAACACCCAAGCTACACCCTAGGGCATTATATCACGATCCCCAGCCGGCAGGACCCAGATGCAAGGTTTAAAGTTCCCTGGTGATTACAACATGCGCAGAAGACTGAGACTCACAGAACTCAGCAAAGGTGCAATTCCAACCCTCATGCAAACCCTCATAGACCTTTACCTGAAGCAGCTACTTATAATCTTGACTTTCAACCACCCACTATATATCCACCTAGGTGTCCTACCAGTAATCAAAGTCAAAATGTCCCAAAATGAGCATTTCATGTTCTTTCTTAAAAATGACACTGTGTGTGTGTGTGTGTGTGTGTGTGTGTGTGTGTGTGTGTTCAGTCACTCAGTCATGTCTGACTCTTTGTGAACCCATGGACTATATCCTGCTAGGCTCCTCTGTCCATGGGATTTCCTAAGCAAGAATACTGGAGTGGGTTGCCATTTCCTCCTCCAGGGGATCTTTCCAACCCAGAGATCGAACTGGCACCTCCTGCTTTGCAGGCAGATTCTTTCCCACTGAGCCACTGAGGAAACCCGATTAAAATGACACTAGTACGCACACGACTGAGCGACGTCACTTTCACGTTTCACTTTCACGCACTGGAGAAGGAAATGCCAGCCCGCTCCAGTGTTCTTGCCTGGAGAATCCCAGGGACGGGGGAGCCTCATGTGCTGCCGTCTATGGGGTCGCACAGAGTCGGACACGACTGAAGTGACTTAGCAGCAGCGGCAGCAAGAGCAACCTAAAACAGAGTTACCATATGACCCAGCAATCCCCTTCCTGGGCAGGTATCTGGAGAAAACTCTGACCTGAAAAGATGCACGCACTCTAATGTTCATAGGATCACTAGTAAACAGTAGTCAAGCGTGGAAGCAACCTGACGTCCATCAGGAGATGGATGGATAAAGAAGATGTGGTCCATATACACAACGGGGTAAAGAAGAATGAAAATCAGCCATAGAGAAGAATGAAGTCATGCCATTTCCAGCAACATGCATGGACCTCGAGATTGTCATAATAAGTCAGACAGATAAAGACAAATAGCATATGATATCACTTAAATGTGGAATCTAAAAACGTGATAACAAATGAACTCACTTACAAAACAGAAACAGATTCACAGACATAAAAAACAATTCATGGTTACCAAAGCGGAGGATAAATTAGGAGTATGGGGTTATCATACATGCACATAAAATAAACAACAGGGACCTACTGTTTAGCATGGGGAACTACATTCATTATCTTATAATAAACTCTAATGGAAAAGAATCTGAGGAAGAATACAGAAAGACTGGTGCTAGTGACTCCCTGATGTCCGGTGGGACACCCCGTCTCCTGGTCCCCCATGCTCATCCCCATGACCTTTGTTCTTACCTCAAAATCCTGCTCAAGAAACCCACTTGTTACTTCCTGTCCTTCCCAAGTTCAGATTCCAATGCATGTCATGAATGTGAAAATGACTTCTGCCAAGGCCAAACAATGCAGAAGCACACAGGGGGGAAAGGAACAGGAAAATACAAAGTTGCAACATGAAATTCCCTGGAAGTAGGTCAGTGATAGCTTACTTTATTTGTTCACCCTCTCTCAGAAAAGAAGAGTGATTGACAAGCAAGAATGCTGGCAGGATCTCATGATTTAAATCCGCAAGTTGTAGGGGCTTCCCTAGTGACTCAGTGGTAAAGAATTAACCTGCCAATGCAGGGGACACAAGGGGGAAAGGAACAGGAAAATACAAAGTTGCAACATGAAATTCCCTGGAAGTAGGTCAGTGATAGCTTACTTTATTTGTTCACCCTCTCTCAGAAAAGAAGAGTGATTGACAAGCAAGAATGCTGGCAGGATCTCATGATTTAAATCCGCAAGTTGTAGGGGCTTCCCTAGTGACTCAGTGGTAAAGAATTAACCTGCCAATGCAGGGGACACAAGTTCCATCCCCAGTCCGGGAAGATCCCACATGCCATGGAGCCACTAAGCCCGTGTACCACAACTACTGGGCCCCCGAGTCCCAGAGTCTGTGCCCTGCAACTAGAGAGTAGCCCCCAAGCGCCGCAACTAGAGAAAAGCCTGCACAGTGACGAAGAACCAGCAAAACCAAAACTGAATAAATGAAATAAATTTAAATTAGCAACCTGGATGGGTTTGGGCATGCTCCAGAAGGGACAGGGGCCTCTCCCCTGTGCCCCTGAACTCTCACCTAATCCCTACACTCTGGAGTTCCCAGGGTCAGGACCAACCTGTTTCGTGGTCACAGATGGGTCCAGACAAGTTGCGTTTCTATCCACGTCTCAAACACTTTGCCTTGCCATTCTCATCCTACCTCCCCACTTTCCACACATCGATCTCATTAAAAGGCAGAGGCTTCACAGGAGGTCTATGCCTAGCACCCTATCAAGTCTGCTGCAGTCTCACCCCATCCTGGGCACCATGGCACATCCTCACTTGCCACAAACGAGAGAGGCAGTCTCCCCTGCATCTTTGGCAACACTTTGTTTTCATTTTTGCTGGTCTGATACTATAAAATGGTAACTCGCCATTTTACAGTTTAGGTTTTCCAGTTACTATCAAGGCTGAGGATTTTTACTTGTGTCAACTGACCATTTGCAAATGTTTTTGCTTGCTTGCTTATAAGCTGCATTCCCATTTCTTTTACCCATTTTTCTTTACATTTGTGTTTTTGTCCTTTCTTCACCAACCTAACTCCTTTATTTTCCAGGTTCCAGCATCTCCCACCCTAGACCAAGATCTCTTCCACATCACGCTGTATTTCTCATTTGTCTCTCAAAATTCTTGAAAATTGGTTGTTCAATGTGTCTCTTCCCACAAAAGTCAGAGCATCATGAGGATACCGTGGGTATCCATCTCAGACCCCGCTGTCACCGCAGCAATGAGCAAAAGCCTGCCACACGTTTCCAGAAAGAAGAATGAACAGCCCTGTGTTTTACACCAGTCGGATCCAGGCAGAAACTCACTCAAGGGCTACTGTTGAAGAGAGTTTCATAAAGGACCATTTACAGAGGTGGGGGGCAAGGCTGGGAAGACCAGGGAAGTGAGTGAAGTCCCCAGGACTTGCAACAATGAAAAGCATCACCCAGCCCAGGGATGAGGATGAAGAGAGAACAGGTGTAGACAGACAGAGACCTCACAGCAGGAGGGAGACTGGGAGATGCCATCCAAATCTGAAACATCACAACTCCATGATTCGAACTGCCCGAATGGTGCCCATCACTGCTTCATGTATAGAAAATCTCCTTCCACTGAATCCTCAATACTTAATTCTCAGATCGCACAAGATGGGACCATGTGTAACACAACTGCAAATGAGAAAATAAAACCACTGCCAAATAAGCTCTACAGAAACTGAATGCTGGAAGAGGCCAGAAAAACTCAAATTCCCTTCCTGGCAGGACTACCCATTTGCTCTGCGACTTCAGGGACATTTTCTGAACCCTCGCAGACCCCGGTTCCTCCAGGATAAATGTCTGTGTCCTTTTATCCCCCCTCCAAAACTATTCTGCTCAAGAAAGAGAAATCTTCTGAAGGAAAAAGAGAGTTGCCAAAAGCCTATCCTATCAGCCAACTTCCACCAGGCCTTGGAATCCTCCACAAATGGCTGGTTTTGCAATTCTTTGGGCTTTGCCAACCCTCCAGGGTAAAAAAAAAAAAATCTTCCCACAAGGATTCAAGACTCACAAGGGGAGGAAATCTTTGAGAAAAATCTGGGTTGATGAGCAGCTAAGAAAAACCAGGAGGAAGGAGACACATCTATATATGTTTAGGCAGAAAATAGAAAAGGTTGAAAAGGAATGTTTTTCTAAAATACTGCTTCTATGAAAGCAACCTTCTGTTACTCCTTCACTCCCCAGTCGACTGGAAAAGACAAAGTGGCTCCTGCTTTCCATTCGCGTCCTCTGAGGCCGGGGCTACGCAGCTCTGATGTGGGCGGCTTCGGTTCAAGTCCTGCCACTGAATGAAGTGCCTCTGATGGAGGCACCCGCCTTTCTCAGGTCAGGGAGTGTCCAGACAAAATAGGTAACAACATCAAATTTGCTGGGTTGATGGCAGAATTAGAAATCATGAAAACTAGTGTGTGCCTGTAAGCTGGGCTCTGACATAGTCGCTGAGTTTCATCACAGGCAATGTTGCTCAGACATCGAAACAGCCTCCACACCGAACAAATGCCTTTTGAGCATCTACTCTGGGTAGGGTGATGGGGTGACAAAAGTGAGAAAAGTCCCTGACCTCCTGGGAGCTTAGACTCTGGTGAAAAGATGTCATAACGAATACATAATTAAGTCATAACAAAATACATAATCGCCAACTGCAAGAACTGCTACAAAGGGAAGGCAGAGTGTGTTCAGAGAGCAAACTGGGGATCCAGTCTGGCCAAGAAGGTCTTGGTCCCGGAAGTGAAGGGTGAAGGATAAACTGTAGAGTGGTGACAATGTGACCTGCATGTGCTATGGGTCTGGGATCAGGTCTACAGAGCAGAAGGAAGGCCTGAGTGGTGGTGCCCGGCCAGGGAGAGGGAAGAGTTTGATGAGAGTCCAGCCAGCCTCCACCCCTGGGAATCTACAGGAGGGACTGAAAGGTCACGATCAGGGCCCTCCGAGGGATGGGAAGCCACAAAGCTCTGCCACTGAAATGTGCAGCTCAAGTCCCACTGCAGCCACTCTTCACATACCATCGCTGGACCCCCAACCAGGAAAACGAGGAGCCGTTGTTTCTGTGATTGGGTGATCTATCAATAGAAATTGTAAACACACTCATACAGATACACACACACACGCACACATATATACATCCATACACACATACATACATTATGCATACACATATAACATATAGACTCATATATACATACTTGTGCATATATGCATACCCCCCATAGATACACAATTTATACATAAACACATGCACGTACACACAGACGTGCACACCTATACATACATATACATGTGCTTCCCAGGTGATGTTAGTGATAAAGAACCCACCTGCCAGTACAGGAGACATAAGAGACGTGGGTTTGATCACTGGATCTGGAAGATTCCCTGGAGGAGGGCGTGGCAACCTACTCCAGTATTCTTGCCTGGAGAATCCCATGTACAGAGGAGCCTGGCAGGCTGTAGTCCATAAGGTTGCAGAGTCAGACACAACTAAAGCAAATTAAGCATGCATGTACACACACATAAATACATACACACATACTCATATAAACATACACACACATATACATACTCATGCACATACATAAACACACAAATACATATACACAGACACATACACACACATATATATATACACTACACACACATATACTACACTACACATATATACATACATGCATGCATACATACATGTGTGTACATGTACACATGTATATATTATCTGCCTTTACCATCTTGGGAAATATATACAATCACTCCTAAGCCATCATCCCTTTGGATCCTATTTTTTTCCGAAGACAACCACAACAGCACCTCCCATCACACATGCCCACCTTTCTATATGTCCTGACACTCCTCCGTTGAGTAAGTCGTTGCATCTATGTCCCCTCTCTGTGACCGCAGGTTGACATCTGTCACTTCCCTGATCAACAGAAAATAGTGGCAGTGGTACACACGACACCTGAGGTTCACACATAAAAAGGCCAGGCACATCCACCTTGTTCTCCTGGACCCCAGCTGCCGTGTTCTGGGGAAGCTCAGACAAAGGCACGTGGAGAGGCCACATGTAGATGTCCTGGGTGACAGCCCAGCTGAGGGCCCAGCCAACAGCTGGCATCAACACCGCACGTGGGAGTGATGCTGCCTCCAGACGACTTAGGCCCAGCTGTCAAGTCACCCAGTCCTTGAATGTCTCCACCTGAGACCCCGACATAGCCGAGCAGAGGCCAGCCCTCCCCACCAGGCCCTGCCTAAGTCACTGCCACAAAGAAGCCTTGAGTAAGAACATAAAGGAGTCGTTTCATACCACGATTTTGGAGTGATCTCTTATGCGGCAACAGTAACCAAGCCAAAGAGTAGCTCCAATCACCATTCACCACCCTACGAAGCTCAGAGAGCGGATGTCTTCAACCACTCCCTCCAAAGGACCTCTGGACTTTGTCCACACCACTTTTGGAAAAGGAGGACCAGGTTCCTGACTCCAAATAAAAATTAAACACTTTCAAATCACTCAAAACATACAAAGTAATCCATTCAGACTGCAAAAAAAAAAAAAAAAAAAAAAAAAAAAATAGAAAGAAAAAGAAAATCCGCCTTAGCAAATTGGAGCCCTTAGCAAATTGGCTCTGAAAACATCAAAATGAGTTCTTCATTGGCAACAAGTAAATAGGGCACCTTGGGCTTTCCTTCTGCACTGACCACTGGAGGCTCAAGCATCTGCAAAGAGTGTGCACAACTTGAATGAAGCAACGCATAGAAAGGGTACTCAGCCCAGGGCCTGGCACTGGAGAACATGCCAAATTCCAGTTAACATTATTACTGCTTCTGTTGTTGTGAGAGTTAACATTTCCCTTTACTCCAGTGTTAATTCTTCCTGACTTAAGCCTAACAATGCTCCTGTCCCATCTGAGGAGAGAGTCTATACTGAGTTTGGTTAGGAGTTCCTAAAAGGGATCTCCGATTCCATACATCAGAAATGATATTTATATGATACACCTGCCGCACACCTCTATTTTGGTTTGGTAAAAGAACTGTCCTTTTTATTGAAAAAAAAAGAAAAATCAACATGTGTTAGAAAACAGGCTTCTGAGAAGTTACACTTAATCACTGCATGGTTTTCAAGGTGAATAAATAGAAGTATCACCTTTGATCATTATGAAGGTACCACTCCCCGTGTGGTTATATAAATATTGCAAAGCTGTGCTAGAGAGGGGCACAAATACGGGGGGACAGAGATGGGATCAAAGAGCCAGGTCACCTCAGGTTGTCTCTTCCTCCATTCCTCAACTGCTGTGTGACTGTACGTGAATCGCTTGGCCTCTCCAAGTCAGAGTGTCTTCAAAACAAGGCTACATTCCAAACTTTTTACTCATACTGAAAGGACCCTCAAGCAGAGAAGCTCCTAAGTTAGTAAAAGTCACTATTCAGATGGTTAGGTATGCTGAATGGCAATCCCTTAAGCAAAATAATCACTTGCAGATTCACACATGTTAATTAGTATCTTAAAAATCATTTCAAAAAAAGAAAAAAAAATCATTTCAAAAAACCTGGGCCTTGAGCAATCTTGCTGTGCATCATGTAATGAAATTATCACTATCTAGTGGAAGAAAAGGTGATCTGAGACAGAATTACAGCTTGCATGCCATCCAGGGGGCTCGATGGCACACGATCCCCTCCCACTGACATGTCACTGTTATCTTAAGTTGCTGGGGTGGGTGTCTTCTCAAGCCCCACATTTATGGGAGGGGGTGTAGAGGAGGTGAAAAGGTAGAAGGAGAGAGACTAATCAGGGGAAGGAAGGAGGATAGGGCTGTACACTGGACCCAAACCTGAGTCCCTAGCAGAGACACTTCTGTCCATCCCCAAATGACATCTATTCACCTAGCTTCAAGTCTACAGAGTGTCTGACACCCGCTTCCTCCAAACATCCCAGCTTTCCCCGGGCCCAGGAAGCTCCCTGCCACTGATGGACTTAACCACCTGGGTCACTTTCCCTATCTAGAAAAAAATGTCTTTTGTAGCCTGGAAAGTGGTAGGAAGTCTATGGCCTGAGAGCCCTGAACTGACTTGAAACGGCCCTTTCCATATGGACTGGCTTTACACTTGTCTAAGCCGCGATGATGAAAAGGGGGTTAATGAAAACCTTCTTCCTGAGACAAGGCCAGGAGCTGCTTCTGGCAGGTCAGACTCTGCCCTTGGAGAGAGGTCCAGCCTCCCTCATTGGGCACCGTCCACTTTCCGTTGTCAGCCCCCATGGCCAGACAGTCTAGGATCCTGGAGAAACGCAGAGAACCAGGAGTCTGGAGGGCTCCACTGAGGACCTGGACGGGCTCTCTCCTATTACCATATATGCTGAAGTCTGCGAAGACCTGAACCAAGACCCACCATCCACTTTCCCCACCAGGCAGGAGCACAATCAATTGGGGAAGGTCCCTTTTTTTAACTTATTGTACCCTTAAGTATATTTGAGCATCACTATCCAAATGCCTTCCTTCTGCACTTCATAACCCCTTGTATGGGAGCTCCGTGGATCTTAACACCAAAGCATGTATCTGTCACTGTTTCCCCTCCTGAGCATTTCTGTGTTTTCCCACCAAGCGTGCCACTGGAGGAGCCTGGATAGAAAATCGCTTTGCAAGAGCTATTCTTCCAAGCCTTTCCTCCGTTTCTCTGACAGCTGCACACCCAGGGTCCAAACTCTTTCCCGTGAACAACTGTGCCTAGCACAATTCTGCAGCGGATCTATTTCAGCTCAAGAAAGGCCGAGGGCAAAAATAAGACAGAAGTTGTGTGCCGGGAGGGCGCACCGCGGGGCACCCTGAAAGTAAGGTACAGACCATCGGCGGCCCCGTCTAACGGCTTCATCCCGCGCTGCAAGCCTGCAAAAGGGATCCGTGTTCCCAGCGAGGGGCCGGTGGAGGAGAACCAGTCCCAGCGAGGGGCCGGTGGAGGAGAACCAGTCCCAGCGAGGGGCCAGTGGAGGAGAACCAGTCCCAGCGAGGGGCCAGTGGAGGAGAACCAGTCGCAAAATCTAGCCGGGGAGTGGGGCGGGGGGGAGCGGGGCGGGCAACACTTTTTTCCTATCATTAGTTCCCGGGCACCTGTTCTAGAAAGAGGGGGATGGAGCTTCCGAGGAAACAGGCGGTCCATCCCGCCTGTTCTGTTCGGAGCACTAACTGTGTCCACCGGTCAACCAGCCCTCTCCCTGCCCTCCCTCCACAGGCCAAGGAGTTGCACAGGTGGTCACGCGCGCAGGGGCCGAAGCTCACTAGGACAACTTCTTACTGCCCACCGGGGACCTGTTTAGGGGAAGAGTCACCACTGCTGCCTCCCTCAGTCCCTCCAGCTCGTGGCAGGAAGCGGGGCAGAGCCGGGAGGCACAGGTGACTGTTCCCAGGGCAGCCAGGCGCCCAGCGTGCCGGCCACGGTCCTACCCCCGCCCCGTGTCCGCGCGCACGGTCCTCGCCTCCCGGGCCCCTCCGCCCGGGGCAGGGGGCGTCCCCGGGCCTGGACGCCCCGCGCCGCCCCCGGAGCCGCAGCGCCCACTCGGGGCGAGCGGCGAGCACTCACCGTCGCGGTCCCGCATGCTCGACAGCGACCAGAGCAGCAGCGCCACCAGGGCCAGGAAGCCGACCTGGCTCAGAAGAAGGTCCCTCCGGCAGCTCCGGCGGCGCTCACGCTCCTCCAGGTCGGGCGACGGCATCCTCTCCGCGCAGCAGGGCAGCGGCCCCGGCGGGGTCCCCGGCGGGCGGCGGCCGCTCCGATCGCCGGCGGCCGCAGCGCGGCTGGTGGCGGGAGGCAGCTCCGCGCGCGGCGGCGGCGCGTCCTCGCTGCGCTCCCGCCTGGCGGCCGCCGCCGCCGCC
>SJYX01000620.1:91003-141354 GCA_006410675.1 Oreotragus oreotragus | reverse complement strand
CGGGAGGCGGCAGCCGGCGGCGGCGCGGCGGCTCGGGCGCGGGCGCGGGCTGGGGGCAGCGGCGGGGACGCGGCGGCGCTGGCCAGCCCGGCGGAGAGGGGGCGCGTGGGGAGGAGACTGAGCCGGGGAGGGAGCCCCGCGCGCGGTCCTGCGCTCGTGCCAGCGCGGGAGGGCCCCCTCTCGGGACACACGCGCCGCCGAAAGGCTGATCTCCGGGGGGGGAAAGGTTCGCCCGAAACTTTTTGATGAGCGGAGGGTCTCTTCCGCCCCCTCCGCGCCCTGTGCCGGGAGAGGGGCGCCGCAAGTGCGCTTGGCTGCGCCCGCCGGGCCGCCGGGCTCGCTTCCTCCCGCGGGCCTCCTGGGTTTCCCTCCGCCCCCTTGTGGGGATCCCCGTGCGCGCCCGGCTCGGGACCTGAAACAGGACTCCCCGAGGCTCTTTGGCTCGCTGGGGGTGTCCTGGCTCCCCCCTCTGGCCCGGGCTCACACTTCACTCGGGATAGTCCTGTCCCAAGCCTCCAGGGCTGTGGCCAAGGGAAGAGGGTCAGGGCGGCGGGAGGGCCGCCGGCCAACCCCGGGACGAGGCTCCTGGCCTTCCTGTCGCCGAGAGCAGTAAGGCTGCCCCCAATCCTGAGGTCAGAGCCCTAATCCTTGCACTCCCCAGCCTCCACTTGTGCTCCAGCCCTCACCTGCAGCCTTGCAGAAGATGTCCTTTAGAGAGGCCACCTGGTGGTCTCAGGTACACCCACCCTCCTTCCTGGGGTTTTCAGCTTCCCCAGTGCCTGGTGCCTCCCTTGGGCTGAGGCTAGGATGGCGGATCTAGCTCCAGAAGGAGATGCCTCTGTGGTGGGGCTGAAAACAGAAGTGAAGTGAAGTGAAAGTCGCTCAGTCGTGTCCGACTCTTTGCGTCTCCATGGACAATGCAGTCCCTGGAATTCTCCTGGCCAGTATACTAAAGTGGGTAGCCTTTCCCTTCTCCAGGGGATCTTCCCAACCCAGGGATTGAGCCCAGGTCTCCCGCACTGCAGACGGATTCTTCACCAGCTGAGCCACAAGGGAAAACAAAAGGGTTTGTTCAAAAAATGATCCCTGGAACCCAGGTGTTGGTCTAGGTGACTGTCTCCACAGAGTCCGGTCATTTCAGGGAATCCAGCTGAAGACGTCTATGGAGGTGAGAAGGAAGGAGAGACCTCTGTATGGGTTTCTCCACTCCTAGGTCTGGGAGGATCCACAGAGTCCAAGGGTGACCCCACCTATGGGTGACCTCCTAGCCCAAGCTCCCCAGATGACCCCCCCCTCAGCCTCGGGGAACAGCGGATCATGGCCAAGGACAAAACAGACCTTCCTAAGTGGCTTCCTCACCACAGAGAGATCATCTCACCCAGCATGCCTGCGAGCTCTTGCTTCCTGGGCGTATCATTCCTTTAGTCCTTTCTCAGCCTGGCTCTCCCCAGAAGCACCTCCCCTGCCCTGCCCTTGTTGACCCTTCTGCTCCTGTTGGTTACCAGGTACCAACCCTGGTCCGAGGATTTAAACCCTGGAAGTCCCTGGGGAAGGGGAGGCACTCCAGTCTTATCACCCTGATCAACATTCAGAAGAAAGTTTAGGAGCTCAGAAGGCTGTCCTTTATTCAACTAACCAGGAAAGACACTCACTTTTTCTCATGTAAATAAGAAAAATAAAAGTGAGAAAGGGAATCTGGAACTAATTGGGTTAGAGAATGAGCCACAGGCACAAGGAATTGTGTAATATGGGGGTGGGAGAGGTGTCAGGAAGAGAGCAGGAGGGCAGAGGGGAGGAACCAGGAGTGGGCAATGCCCTGGAAGTGCCCTGGGCACCTGCATGGAATGAAAGAGCAGAAGCCAGGTGGGGAAAGAGGTGGGAGGGAGACAGAGATGGAGAATCCTTCCTGGGCATGCTGAAGTGATTTTTTTTTTTTTTTTTTTTTTTTAGTTCATCTTCATTTAAACAGATTTCACAGCAAAGTGGGTATAGCAGAGACTAAGACCCCTGAGAAGCCCACCACCCAAAGAAGAAGGATAGGAGCTTGCAGTCCCCAGCCTGACAGCACCTGCAGCCATGGGCCCCCATCCCAAGCAGGGGTGGCCCCTCAGCCGGAAGAAAGTTTCCTTCTAGGGTCAGGAAAGCCCCCTAGCCTCCCTCCAGCGGGCACCCATTGGGACTGAGAGTTGGGGTGGGAGAGCAGGTTCTCACATCCTCTGCCAACCCTGGAGGAAGGAGACAGACCCCGGTGGACTCTTCCCACCTGTGTTTGTCCTACCTGCCCTCTCCCAGTCTTCGGAAGCTCCCCCCAAGAAACTGGATTTTGGAAGGAGCCGGAGCTGAGATAACTTATGTGCTGTTTATCTTTCACCATCAGGATCCTCGTCAATCCCGAGGCAGCTTTTGCCTTTTATTTCTTAATCTGTTTGCATTTGGTCTCACATTTTGTGCAAAGAGCCTCGGGGAGAAAATTCCAGGCCCTGATACAGTCGTCTGAGAATTCGCTTGCTTGGAAAGAGAAGCATCACCCCAAGATGTGCCAGGGCCTGCACCCTTCCAGGAGCAAGACAGGCATGGGTACGAGGCCCCTCCACGGCCTGGCAGCCTGGGCTGGGTGCTGGTGTCACCGTCCACGCCCTCTTTTTAACCTCCAAAAAGCATTCCACGCAAAGACTTTGGACTGGATATGAGGGCGCAGAAGTGGCTCATCTTTCTCATAGATCTGCCTCGATCACAAAGGACCACATGCACAGACATCAGCCCAGAAGCGAGGCCCGGGCTACCAGGGTCTTCTGTGCCCGCCGGCCTCGCTCCCAGGCTCCAGGCTCTCTCTAGCCCACAGTGCCCACACCTGATAGACCTGTTTCTACAACAAAGCAAGATTGTGTCTCCATAACACCAGACAGTGCCAGTTGTCAGACAAGCCACTGGTGAGAGATGGGAGGAAGAGGGTGGGGGAGGAGAGGAGAAAATCAGAGGAGCCACTTGCTGGGTGAGGTGACAAGTCAGCCTCCTGGCCATGGCTGGCTCTCACCCAGGGAGGCGAGGCCTGAGCAAAGAGAGGGAAGACACTGGGCGTTCACAGAACACCTTCAGCACTCTAAGGCCATGTGCTGGTGGGTGGCGGGGAGTAGGGGAGCGACTTGTGCACAGGGGAGCCTGGGACCGCCCTTGGACATGACACCTGTTCACACCAGGCTAGACACAGACTCCCAGGCCTCCGGTCTCGGGCCAGGTCTGGCCAACCGTGACCCTAGCTGAACGGACCAGCTGGGCTTCACCTCTAGACGCGTCACCTGCACATCGGGCACTCAGAGGCCAGCAAAACCCCAGCTTCTCCGAGGAAGATCTGACTGCTGATCCCCTCCTCGTTCTTGTCCGATGCCTTCATCAAAAGGCTGGTAAACCAGTTCCTTTAGATGCTTCCTGGGCTGTCAGCATTTCAAAGAGCACAGAATCATCACTCCTGGACAAGTGTGAGTCCACGCTGCAGGTCAGGAGGCTGTGGGAAGGCCCTGTCCACAATCTGGGGCTCACAGGACTTGAAGCATTCAGTTAGAAATGAACTTAAAAGAAGCTGCTTGTTCTATTTATTTATCTTTTCTTTTCTTAAAATTTGTATGGGAGTATCCTTAATTTACCGTGTTGTGTTAGTTTCGGGTATGCAGCAATCAGTTGTTTTACAATTGTTTCCCATTTTTGTACTCTTTTTCAGGCCAATGGTCAGTGTTTGTTGGGTGCTTTTGACTCACTTCATGGATGTGACTGTAGTTCCACCCCCTCGCCGCCCCCTGCCTGTGGACCAGAGTCATTATCATAGGTGCCCATCATGTTTTTTTAAATTTACTGAGGATTATTTCCATATAGTAACATGCACATGGCTTTAGCATTTAGCTCAATGATTTTACCTATTCATGGACAACCTACTTGAGTTCCAGATCAGGACATAGAGCATCCTCTGGCCCCCTTGTACCAACCCCTCCCTGGACAATAACCCTCTGAAGGTAACCCCTCTTCCCTGCTCTCTCTCTTGGGTAATGCGCCTGTCCTTGAACTTCAGGTGAACAGAGGCTCCTTTTGCTCAGCCTTGTTTCCATGGGATCTGTCCTCGTGGGTGTGTAGGGCTGTGATGGTTTTTTCTCGTGCTGCGTATGTGTACATTGCTTTTTACCTGATGCTTCAGCTCCCTTCCGAGTTTAGTGTAAGCCAAGAATAACCACACCACTGCCTCTGGATCTGAGACAAGTGACCTCCCAGATTGGCTCGTTTTAGAAGGAACTTCAGCTGAAACTGAAACAGTCATGGGCTGCCTCTCAAACTGGTTACACGACCTAAGGGTAATTGCAGGACAGCATATCAGCTGGCCAGCTTGGGGGTCAGGCTTTTAAAGACACGCCTAGAAGAACTGCTATGATGTGCATAAAATTTGGAGGCTGCTTTTCATGGGAAAAGCACAACCCATTTCTTGTACATTCTTTCCATCCCCTTTTTCTTCTAAATGAGAGGAAAGTAGAATTAAGGTGCCATCAGAAAAGATGCCCCCCGCCCCCACTCCTAGGCAGGGCCATGGAGGGTCCTTTCAATTCAGCATTAGTGGATATAAACAGTACAAAGGATCTTGTTGGAAATGTTCACTCCCAGCCCATCCTGAGGAAAAGGATTCAGGAGGCCTGGAAATCTACATCATTCAGACATTTCCAGGGACCCGTCTGTGTTAAAGTCTGAGAACTGTTCTAGAGGAAGGGACAGGGCAGCATGTCTTTTTGGTGGATCCTGGAGGAAAAGAAAAAAAAATCTGAAAAGGGAAACTATGTCACCCAATCCCTTTTTGTCAAGATTTGTAATTGACTTGTTTTGGACATTTGGAAGAAATAGAGAAAAGAGAGAGGACACACGCATACCCTGTAGCCAAGGCTATATATTAATATCTCTCTTGCTTCACAAGTCAAAAATGCTATAAAAAATAATCCAGGAAAAATAATAAAGAGGTTATAATGTTAAATCCTCAGAAGACAAAAAATAAGCAATTACAGTTTGAGCAATTTTCTCATTCTATGAGACTCATTCAGAAGGAAAACATGTAAACCCCACTCACTTTCTTTTGGCACTGTAACCTAGGACAGGGAGGATGCTGAGTGTGGCAGGGGGCACTAAGAAGGGACCTGGGGGCCTATTTTTGTAAAAATATAAACGTTAGGCTTAGGAATCCTGTTTTGAATGACAAAGACAGATTGGTAAAGTGTTTTGTCATTTTAGGTTTCAGAACCTCATCCTGATCAACTACCGTGATATAGTATACATCTTAAGTGGCAAAAGCAAGATGCATTGTGAACTGTATACTGTCAGTGCTGCACAATTAAGCAAAATCACTTGCATGTCTCCCTATATATATATACTTTAATATAAATATATTTATATATATGTAATATATATACATACGTATGTGCTCAGTCGCTCAGTGGTATCTTACTTTTGGCAGCCCCATGGACTCCTGTCAGACTCCTCTGTCCATGGGATTTCTCAGGCAAGGACACTAGAGTGGGTTGCCATTTCTTCCTTCAGGGGATCTTCCTGACCCAGGGATTGAACCAATGTTTCCTGCGCCTCCTACTTTGGCAGGTGAGCTCTCTACCACTGAGCCACCTGGGAAGCCCTACATATACAAACATACATATGGTCAGCAACGGTTACTTCTAAATGTGGGATTTCTGGATTTGGGGTGGAGGTTAGTGACCAAGGAAGGACTTTCACTTTTTATTTTATATTGGTTTTTATTTTTAGAATTATTTTTCTGGCAGCAGCCTGCCCTATTTTTCTAATCAAAAAACAATAAAGAACAATTAAAAGAATCTGCTCACGTGTAAGTAGTTAGGATACGTTGACTTAAATTAATGGAACTGACGTGGCCTGATTCTGGCCTTGCCCGCTGTGTGAGTCCTGTGCTGACTGCTTGATGCCCAAGGTCGCGGGTCCGGTCGGGGGTTCTGTAGGAAGCAGATCGTGCATGGAATTGGGCTGCAGATCCACCAACCAGCCATCTCTCTGCTCGCTGACCATCTGAAAGACAATTGACAAGCCTTCCTCTGAAGGATGTTGGCCGCAGGGAGACCTTCTGAGGATACATAACATTCAAAAGAGACCCAAGTCAGTCGCTCCTTGCACTTAAACAACCTGTGTTATCCACATGAGGGTCCTGGAATCTAACCACAGATTGGAATGCGCTTCCATTAGAGCCCAGCTCAACTGCCAGTGTAACATCCCAAGATTTGTTAACTTATGGCCCATCCCCAAGTCCCTGTCACGGGAAAAAACCCGAGGTCAGGGTCTGAGACAAGGGAATTTCCCACCCCACTCCCCCACCCTCCGCTCCCCGACGGTGCTGTATGGGCTTCATTATCTCCTTTGTGCCTGCCTCCCAAGGTGAGGCTGACAGTCCGGCTGGCCTGGAAAAACTGTGACGCCGCGCCCCCTGGTGGCAGAGGCAGACATGCTCCCCGGGTTGTGTTAATAATGGGCCGGGTCATGAACTGGTTGAGCTTCATTTCGGACTGGATCCATGTTTCTGCTCAGACAAATCTGACATTGGGCGCCGCGTCGCAGGCAGAACTCCCGTCCTCCAGAGTTTGTTTCATGACGAGATTTCCTTACATTTTTACTATCAGTTGTACTGCCTGAAGGTACTTAAATATTTCACTTGTTTAAAATTAAATCCCCTTTGGAAATGTACACCTAAGGGAAACAGGCCTCCTAGGTAGCTTGTCCTTTCCAATCACTTAGGGTCCTTGCCGCTTACAATGTTGACCATGGACCAGGAGCATCTCCTGGGAGATGCAGAACCTTGAAGGCCCATCCCCCTACCCCGCAGGCTGGCTGCCTAAGAATCTGCATTTTAACAAAACCCACAGATTTCTGTGTATGTTAAAAACAGAGAAACACGGTGCGGTTGGTACTTCCTCTTAGATGAGATGACTAGGACTTCATAACTTCCCCTATTTGTGGCTAACTAACAAATTATAACACTCGAGATTACTTGTACCATTTTATTTTGTTCAACTTGCTGTGTCTCATTTGCTTTTAAACACTTCTTAAATATGGAAAACCAACAAAGCCAAACTCCTAAGGTTTAAGCATTCAAATCAGTCTATAAGCAATAGATTCTGAGGTCCCTGAGGTATAAGAATTCCAGCTACACCATTAAATGTTTAGCTGTGAAGAGCAAGTCCCTCCAATCCGGAAAATATTCAGAAGAGGAATTTCTAAGTTAAATCCCAGGCCGGTCATAAACTATGTTAGCTCACACCACCACCAGTGTAAGATGCACAAAACACAGTCTAAATTAAACTTTGAAAAAGCAGTGCGAGAATTTGAGACTACAACCTTATGTTGATATAACACTTATTCTTTTCTTTCAGTGCTTCTCTGCATAGTCTGCATAAGTCATATTCTCACTAGACTATTATGTCCCAAAATACCAAGTTTTCAAGTCAGATGATAAAAATGATCAAATGAAAACACTAGCCCTTTGACAAGTTAAAACAGAGTGTAACGATTTCTTTTAACTTTTTGCATGCTTGCATGCTAAGTCGCTTCAGTCATGTCCAACTGTTTACAACCCTATGGAACATAGCCCGCCAGGCTCCTCTGTCCATGGAATTCTCCAGGCAAGAATACTGGAGTGAATTGCAACGCACTCCTCCAGGGAATCTTCCCAACCCAGGGATCGAACCCAAATCTTTTATGCCTGCTGCATTGGCAGGCGGGTTCTTTACCATTAGCACCACCTGGGAAGCCCTTTAAACTTTTTCTTTTGAACTAGTTTTAAACTTACAGAAAGTTGCAAACATAGTTCCTCTCAGGAATTTCCCCTAAGGTTATCACATTGGGTATCTACTGCACAATAATCAAATCTATAAAATTAACACAGAGACTTCCCTGTGTTAGGACTTTGCCTTCTAATGCAGGGGATGCAGATTTCAATCCCTGGCCAAGGAGCTAAAATCCCACATGCCTAACAGCCAAAAAGCCAAAACATAATGCAGAAGCAATATTGTAACAAATTCAATAAAGACTTTTAAAATGGACCACAAAAAAAATCTTAAAAAAGATTAAATTACCACAGTTATACTATTGCTAACAAAATACAGACTGTATTCAAATGTCATCACCTTTTCTTCTAGTATCCCCTTTCTGTTCAAGATAGAATTCTCTGGTCTCCCACACTGCATTCAGTTATTTTCTTTTCCACTAATCTCTGACAATTCTTTTTCCTTATCTTTCATGATCTTGATACTTTTGAGGAGTATTGGTGGTTTATTTTGTAGTATGTCTCTCACTTTAGGTTTCTCTAATGTCTTCTCAAGATTTGCACGAGGCTATCCATTTTGGGCAATGAAATGACACTGAGTTCTCATTGCATTGTATCAAGACGTGTGTAATGTCCATATGTCTCATTACTGGTGATGTTAACCTGGACCACTTGGAGTTAATATATTGGGAGGTGATACCTTGGAAACAGGTCAACTTGTTTCCCTTCAAAATTTCACCCATTAGTTTTAGCATCCATCGATGGATCTTGTCCCCAGTAATGGTTATTGTGGTACTCAACCATTTTATTAAAAGTTACTTACCATTTCCCTGAGGTGTTTAATAAACACTAGAGGAGACTGAGCGTGTGTGAGTAGGCCGGGAATCTGAGAAGGGAGAGGAGGTATGTTCAAATAATAAATGAGGGGTGGGGACAGGAAAGCAGAAAGAAAAGAAAGGGAAGTCCCTCAGGGGTGTCTGACTCCATGGACTGGCAGGCTCCTCTGTCCATGGGATTCTCCAGGCAAGAATAACGGAGTGGGTTGCCATTTCCTTCTCCAGGGGATCTTCCCGACCCAGGAACCGCCCTCCCAGGAGCTACCAGGGAAGCCCTGGGAAGCAGAAGGGCTCCTCTAAATGTGGTATTGTTAGCATGTCTTGAAATCCCAGGAAGCTATAGCACCCGATTTCAGACCTCCTAGATAAGATTTCACAACCTCCCCATCCANTTCCCGACCCAGGAACCGCCCTCCCAGGAGCTACCAGGGAAGCCCTGGGAAGCAGAAGGGCTCCTCTAAATGTGGTATTGTTAGCATGTCTTGAAATCCCAGGAAGCTATAGCACCCGATTTCAGACCTCCTAGATAAGATTTCACAACCTCCCCATCCATATGAATCTACCAGTCAAGGAATCAAGGCTTGTAAGACTTAGAATTATGCCTTTAAAGGAAGCTGTTCAGAGTGGGAAAACCTAAAAACTAACGACCTCCATGATCCCACACCTAGTGTTAGTAAAATGCACAAATAAGCCGAGGTAATTATTTACAGTGAAATAGTTGGCATTTTTTGTTTTAAAGTCATCCATACTATATTAGCATTAACAAATTCTTTTGATAGATACCATTTTTGCCTTTGATTTCTTGGAATAGTTTTCATAAAGAAGGCTTTGGCTAGACTTACTGGATATTGTGCTTTTGTTTGCCAAATTTTAAAATGTCATGATTCAAAGGTGTTTTGTTTTGTTCTTAAAACATGTATTCTCTCTTTAAGAGAAACTTCAGAGGCTCTGAAGTTACAACATGAGCTCCCTGCTCCGCGTGCCAATCACTTTTATTCCTTCCTAAGCAACAATCTCTGGTTCCAGAACTGTGAGTGAATATTTTGCCAAAAGCAGGGCTGGAAGGAACCAGGAGGTATTTTCAGGTTTTCCTTAAATAAGGCTGCTGCTGCTGCTGCTAAGTCACTTCAGTCGTGTCCGACTCTGTGCGACCCCATAGATGGCAGNTGTGGCTGTCACAAATGACCATAGACTTAGTGTTTAAACAACACAATATTACCATAGTCCAGTTCTGAGGGTCAGAATACTGACATGGATCTCACTGGGCTAAAATGTATGCATGAGTAATGTTGCATTCCTTTCTGGAGACTCTAGGGGGAGAGCTAAGGACTGAATTGTGTTCACCCCAAATTTATATGTTGAAGCTCTAACATCTCATGCAACTGTCCTTGGAGCTAAAGCTTTTAGGAAGTTATTAAAGTTAAGTAAGTTATTAAAGTTAAGTTCATCCCCTGGAGAAGGGAATGGCAACCCACTCCAGTACTCTTGCCTGGAGAATTCCATGGACAGAGGAGCNAATTTATATGTTGAAGCTCTAACATCTCATGCAACTGTCCTTGGAGCTAAAGCTTTTAGGAAGTTATTAAAGTTAAGTAAGTTATTAAAGTTAAGTTCATCCCCTGGAGAAGGGAATGGCAACCCACTCCAGTACTCTTGCCTGGAGAATTCCATGGACAGAGGAGCCTGGCGGGCTACAGTCCATGGGTCACAGAGTCGGACACCACTTAGTCCTTTCCTTCTTTCGTAAGGTCATAAGGCTTCCCAGGTGGCGCTAGTGGTAAAGAACCCACCTGCCAATGCAGGAGACGCAAGAGATGTGGGTTTGATCCCTGGGTCGGGAAGATCTCCTGGAGGAGGACATGGCAGCCCATTCCAGTAAATCTTGCCTGGAGAATCCCATGGGCAGAGGAGCCAGGCAGGCTATGATCTATAGAGTCGCAAAGAGTTGGACATGACTGAAGCGACTTAGCATGCACACACAAGGTCATAAGGATGGAGTCTTAATCCAACGGGACTGGGGATTGGTGGCCTTATTACAAGAGGAAGAGAGAGAGAGAGATCGCTCACCCTGTGTGCAGGTACCAAGAAAAGACACCACCCACAAGCCAGGAAGAGGAATTGATCTTGACCTCCAGCCTCCAGAACCATGAGAAATCAATTTCTGTCACTTAAGCCACCCAGGCTATTTTGTAATGGCAGCCTGAACAGACTAATACAAGAATGCTTTTTTTCCNAGATGCATTGGTTTATTGATGCATCCCACAAGTATTTACTCAGCCTGATGGTTAACCATAGAGATTAACTGAGCGGGGAAGAGGTTTACTGGTGGGCCTCCCTATAAAGAACTCCTACTTAATGTAATGGAACCCAGAAGTTTAGACCGAAGAACTATGAATGTTGAAAAAACTATTTTTTATTACTTTTTGTGGTTAAAAATATTTTATAGAAATATAGTTGATTTATAATATTATATTTGTTTTAGGTATACAGCATAATACTACTATTTCATAGATTGTACCCCCTTTAGAGTTATTACAAAATTAAGGCTGTATTTCCCTGTGCTATATAATATATCCTTCTTATTTATCTATGTTTTAAATGGTTTTTTAATTCATTTACTTATTAATTGAAGGATAATTGCTTTACAGAATTTTGTTGGTTTCTGCCAAATATCAACATGAATCAGCCATAGGTATTCATATGCTCCCTCCCTCTTGAACCACCTTCCCATCTCCCTCCCCATCCCACCTCTCTTGGTTGTACAGAGCTCCTCTTTTATACAACAAATTCCCATTGGCTATCTATTGTACAAGTGGTAATGAAGTTTCCATGTTACTTTCTCCATACATCTTACCTTCTCCTTCCTCCCATGTCCATAAGCTTGATTTCTATGTCTATGCCTCCATTGCTGCCCTGCAAATGATTTTATCAGTACCATCTTTCTAAATCCATACATATGTGTTAGTATATGATATTTCTCTTTCTGACTTACTTCACTCTGTATAATACGCTCTAGATTTATCTACCCCATTAGAACTGAGTCAAATGTGTTCCTTCTTATGGCTGAGTATTCCATTGTATATATGTACCATAGCGTCTTTATCCATTCATTTGTCATTGGAGATCTAGGTCGTTTACATGTTCTGGCTATTGTAAATAGTACTGCAACGAGCAATGGGATGCATGTGTCTTTTTCAATTTTGGTTTCCTCAGGGTGTATGCCTAGTAGTGGGATTGCTGGGTCATATGACTGTTTTATTCCTAGTTTTTTAAGGAATTTCCATACCATCTTCCATAGTGGCTGCATCAATTTACATTTCCACCAACAGTGCAAGAGGGTTCCCTTTTCTCCATACCATCTCCAGCATTTACTGTTTGTAGACTTTTTTTTTTCAAATTTATTTTATTGAAGTATATTGATTTACAATATTGTGTTAATTTCTGTGGTAAAGCAAAGTGATTCAGTTATACACATATATATATTACACACACACACACACACACACACACACACACACACACACATATATATATTAGTTGCTATATCATGTCTTTTGCAGCACCTGACGGCCATTCTGACTGGTGTGAGGTGATGGCCCATTGTACTTTTGATGTGCATTTCTCTAGTAATGAGTGACGTTGAGCATCTTTTCATGTGTTTGATAGCCATCTGTATGTCTTCTTTGGAGAAATGTCTGTTTAGGCCTTTTCCCCACTTTTTGACTGGGCTGTTTGTTTTTGAACAACTATTGAACATATGTGTCAGGCATTGTATATACATCACCAAATTGACTCCATAGTGTCCCTATATGTAATACTACTATCTCATTTTGTAGGTAAAGAAACTGAGGCTCAGAGGGACTCAGTGACCTATTTGAGCTCCATAGACAGAAAGTCAGAAATGGAATTCAAACCTGTCTGGCTCCAAATCCCATGACCTTACACTTTTTGTGGTATTGCCTGTTCCCACTCCTTTTCTTAGTTGTTGGTAGCATAAAAGGAAGACAAAGCTGTTAACAGAAGCACTTAAAAAAAATAACACTCTCTGCTATCAGTTCAGTTGCTCAGTCATGTCCGACTCTTTGTGACCCCATGAATTGCAGCAAGCCAGGCCTCCCTGTTCATCAACCAACTCCCGTAGTTCGCTCAGACTCACGTCCATCGAGTCAGTGATGCCATCCAGCCATCTCATCCTCTGTCATCTCCTTCTCCTTCTGCCCCCAATCCTTCCCAGCATCAGACTCTTTTTCATTGAGTCAACTCTTCTCATGAGGTGGCCAAATGCTTTAGCATCATTCCTTCCAAAGAAATCCCAGGGTTGATCTCCTTCAGAATGGACTGGTTGGATCTCCTTGCAGTCCAAGGGACTCTCAAGAGTCTTCTCCAACACCACAGTTTAAAAGCATCAATTCTTCAGTGCTCAGCCTTCTTCACAGTCCAACTGTCACATCCATACATGACCACGGGAAAAACCATAGCCTTGACTAGACGGACCTTAGTCGGCAAAGTAATGTCTCTCTTTTGAATATGCTATCTAGGTTGGTCATAACTTTTCTTCCAAGAAGTAAGCGCCTTCTAATTTCATGGCTGCAGTCCCCATCTGCAGTGATTTTGGAGCCCCCCCAAATAAAGTCTGACACTGTTTCCACTGTTTCCCCATCTATTTCCCATGAAGTGATGGGACCGGATGCCATGATCTTCGTTTTTTGAATGTTGAGCTTTAAGCCAACTTTTTCACTCTCCTCTTTCACTTTCATCAAGAGGCTTTTTAGCTCCTCTCCACTTTCTGCCATAAGGGTGGTGTCATCTGCATATCTGAGGTTATTAAGATTTCTTCTGGCAATCTTGATTCCAGCTTGTGTTTCTTCCAGTCCAGCATTTCTCATGATGTACTCTGCATATAAGTTAAATAAGCAGGGTGACAATATGCAGCCTTGATGTACCCCTTTTCCTATTTGGAACCAGTCTGTTGTTCCATGTCCAGGTCTAACTGTTGCTTCCTGACCTGCATACAGATTTCTCAAGAGGCAGGTTAGGTGGTCTGGTATTTCCATCTCTTTCAGAATTTTCCACAGTTTTTTGTGATCCACACAGTCAAAGGCTTTGGCATAGTCAATAAAGCAGAAATAGATGTTTTTCTCGAACTCTCTTGCTTTTCCATGATCCAGAGGATGTTGGCAATTTCATCTCTGGTTCCTCTGCCTTTTCTAAAACCAGCTTGAACATCAGGAAGTTCACGGTTCACATACTGCTGAAGCCTGGCTCGGAGAATTTTGAACATTACTTTACTAACGTGTGAGATGAGTGCAATTGTGTGGTAGTTTGAGCATTCTTTGGCATGGCCTTTCTTTGGGATTGGAATGAAAATGGACCTTTTCCAGTCCTTTGGCCACTGCTGAGTTTTCTAAATTTGCTGGCATATTGACTGCAGCACTTTCACAGCATCATCTTTCAGGAACAGCTCAGCTGGAATTCCATCATCTCCACTAGCTTTGTTTGTAGTTGATGCTTTCTAAGGCCCACTTGACTTCACATTCCAAGATGTCTGGCTCTAGATTAGTGACCACATCATCATGATTATCTGGGTCGTGAAGATCTTTTTGTACAGTTCTTCCATGTATTCTTGCCACCTCTTCTTAATATCTTTTGCTTCTGTTAGGTCCATACCATTTCTGTCCTTTATCGAGCCCATCTTTGCATGAAATGTTCCCTTGGTATCTCTCATTTTCTTGAAGAGANGTGTGAGATGAGTGCAATTGTGCGGTAGTTTGAGCATTCTTTGGCATTGCCTTTCTTTGGAATTGGAATGAAAACTGACCTTTTCCAGTCCTGTGGCCACTGCTGAGTTTTCCAAATTTGCTGGCATATTGAGTGCAGCACTTTCACAGCATCATCTTCCAGGATTTGAAACAGCTCAACGGGAATTCCATCACCTCCACTAGCTTTGTTCTTAGTGATGCTTTCTAAGGCCCACTTGACTTCACATTCCAAGATGTCTGGCTCTAGATTAGTGATCACATCCTCATGATTATCTGGGTCGTGAAGATCTTTTCTGTACAGTTCTTCTGTGTATTCTTGCCACCTCTTCTTAATATCTTCTGCTTCTGTTAGGTCCATACCATTTCTATCCTTTATTGAGCCCATCTTTGCATGAAATGTTCCCTTGGTATCTCCAGTCCTCTTGAAGAGATCTCTAGTCTTTCCCATTCTGTTGTTTTCCTCTATCTCTTTGCATTGATTGCTGAAGAAGGCTTTCTTATCTCTTCTTGCTATTCTTTGGAACTCTGCATTCAGCTGCTTATATCTTTTCTTTGGGGAGCCATTATTCTGCCTACCGCAGGCCCCAGGGAGGTCTGTTTGGAGTCCAGGCACAGATTCTGGAAGAATATATAAGTGCACAGAAAGAGAGATGAGAAAGTCATGCTTTGTGTTTCCAAGGCCCAGCATCTCTGCCACAAAGAACACACTCTGTCAAACAGGGAATGTAAGTGGTCTGGTCAGACATGGTCCCCAAATACCGAGAGTTAGCAGGCCTGGTTTGCTGACATCTTTTCTATAGCATACACTTGCTTCTGATCATTGATAAAAGATCCCCCAGCAGGGGGGCTCCAAGAACAAGTACTCTAGGAACCCCCACCTTTGTGTTCCCAAGACAAGAGAAGCACTTCCCTGGGGCCATCTCCAGGAAGAGAAGGGGAAGGGGCAGAATTTGAAAGCCCCAAGCATTTACCTGAAAGAGACTTTTTTTAAATTTAATTTTATTGTTAATTGGAGGATAATTACTTTACAATATTGTGATGGTTTCTGCTATATATCAACACACATATAAATTACCACATGTAAAATAGATAGTCGGTGGGAATTTGCTGTATGATGGAGGGAACCCAAAGCAGAGGCTCTGTGAAAGAGACTATCATACACTGGAATGAATGAATGAACGTCACTCAGCTGTGTCTGACTGTGATCCCATGGACTGCAGCCCACCAGGATCCTCTGTCCATGGAATTATCCAGGCAAGAATACTGGAGTGGGCAGCCATTCCCTTCCCAAGGGCATCTTTCCAACCCAGGGACTGAACCCGTGTCTCCTGCATTGCAGGTGGATCCTTTACTGTCTGAGTCACCAGGAAAGCCCTTTATAACTGAAAGTGAAAGTGAAGTCTCTCAGTCGTATCCGACTCTTTGCGACTCCATGGACTNTGTCTGAGGGTGATAGTCCTGCTTTCCATGAACAGAGTCAGGTTGTCAGAGGCCCACCTGAAACCCTTAGGGAGCAACAAAGGGGACAAGGTGGAGACGAGGCGGGGAGAAGGGGGACATAAACCCAGCAAGAAGTCCCCAAACCCGAAAGACAAAGCACCCACACCAGACACCAGCGCTGAGTGTAGACAGCCAGGGACATAGATTCTCATTGCCTCTGCACAAGCCTCCACTGAAACACAAACCCTTTTGTGAAAAAAGTGCCACAAGCATGTGCACACATGTGAATGCACGCGGACACACACACATTTGTGTGCGCGCACACTCTCGTTCATCCTGTAGCCTGGTGGAAACCCAGCTCAGCCTGGCTGAGCCTTCCCCAGTGACCATCTCTCAGGCTCAGCTCCAGGTGACACCTTCCTGCACACGCAGCACAGTAGGGTGGCTGTCTCTTATACACATCTAGATGTGTATAAGAGACAGCCCACTGGGCTGCTCCCCTTTAAGCTTCTTCCTGGAGCCCTAACATGGGACACCTGGGGAGACCCCCTTGACCCAAACTTTGCCAAAAATCACAGCTTAAGCTCTGCCTAGAGGCAGGAGCGGAGAAGGCAATGGCACCCCACTCCAGTACTCTTGCTTGGAAAATCCCATGGACAGAGGAGCCTGGTAGGCTGCAGTCCATGGGGTTGCTAAGGGTCGGACACGACTGAGCGACTTCACTTTCACTTTTCACTTTCACGCATTGGAGAAGGAAATGGCAACCCACTCCAGTGTTCTTGCCTGGAGAATCCCAGGGACAGAGGAGCCTGGTGAGCTGCCATCTATGGGGTCACACAGAGTCAGACACGACTGAAGCAACAGAAGCAGCAGCAGCAGAGGCAGGAGGGTGATCCAGATGTCTTCTAGTTTAATGAGTCTGTGGTGTGTAATGCAGGGTGACTATAACAAAAAATTGATTGTCAATATTCATTGAGCTATTGCAAGCTGAAAAGTCTGCTCGCCAGGAGGTCAAAGCCTCCTTCCCAGAGGGGCGCCTCCACCTCCCCCGCACCTGGCTATTTTGCAGAATGGTTGCTATAACACAGAGGGGTACAAATAAAAATCTTATTGGTTTTTCTTACTTTCAAAACATTCCCCTCCCACAAAAGTGACTGAAGCTTGAACCAAAGATCCTGATTATTTTACCTGGGAAAGAATGATTTATTCCCCCCAATGATTTTATCCTGATAAATATATTATTTCTTAGCATGCCACACAGATGCACACTCACCTCCAACATAGTCAGCGACCCTTCAACCAGACAGGGAGCTGTGAGTGTGCAGCTGATCCAGGTGGTCTGCCATCCACCTGCTGGGCTGTCTTCACCTGCGCGCACCTCCTCAGGGGCTCCCCGCTTCACCTGCTCTCAGGACATTGGCACAAAGCCTGGTCATAGGCAGGTACCAGGTAGTCAGGGAGTCAGTGTTCCCTGCACGATGGCTAATTTCCACATTAGGGTAACCGAGAGTCTGCGGAAGAGTATATCTACAAGTTTAAGAACAATTTCCAGGTGTTTCTGAAGCACGGAGCATCCAGTGTCTAAAGATCAGCTGTCTGTGGATACAATTAAATCAGTCTGATGCTCACTTGTACCTTTTTTTTTGTCACTTGGCGGCACAGGAAAGGACTGTCACCCCGCAGTAATTCTGAGCTCCCAGCTTTCTGTTTGATCCATGTTCCATTTTCCCAGGCCACATATTTTGGGAAGGTATTTTTCACAAGAGTAGAGCTGAATGATTTTCCTCCCTTTTTCTCCTCACTGCTCCCTGTGCCTGGAGGCATTCACAGGTCACTGCTCTGTACCCACATGCTGCTCATTCACCTTGAGAAACATCGCCCCTTTGCGACTCCAGTTTCATCGGTTTGTTCTCCAGGTTCATCTGAATTTCACACAGGCCACTTGTGCCTCAAGCATGCCTGTCTTTTAGTTACACATTAAAAAAAAAACAAGTCAAAGATCTGAACTCCATCCTTTTTCCTTCCTAATTACAAGGTGTCCATAACTTATTATCTAAGATGCCAGGTCAGGGAGAGTGTGAACTTTGGGGAGAAATAGACCTGAATTTCAATTCTGGCTTTGCTATTTATTAGCTATGTGACCTTGGGCAAGTTGCTAAATCTCTCTCAGCCTTAACAGAATGCTTCTCTCTGCCAGGGGGGGAGAAGCTCACTGAGGCTGAAGGTGCAAATCCCACTTGGATAAGGGAGGACCACTGTGGCTGTCCACTGGACATGTGGACAGTGTGAGCCCAGCATCCCAGGTGGCGTTAGTGGTAAAGAACCCACCTGCCAATGCAGGAGACGTAAGAGACCCAGGTTTGATCCCTGGGTCGGGAAGATCCCCTGCAGGAAGGAATGGTAACCCACTCCAGTATTCTTGCCTGAAGGATCCCATGGCCAGAGGAGCCTGGTGGGCTACAGTCCACAGGGTCACAAAGAGTTGGACATGACTGCATGCAGAGCTTTCTGTTTGTAACCAAGACTCTGCACCAATTCCATGGCCCCTGGCTCACATCTTTCTCATTGCTGGGCTCATGGCCCATTGAGTCCTATCTGCCTCTTCTGGGGTCCATTGACCCTTGCATCTCTCCTGATCACCCGTAAGAGCAAATCTTCCAGTCTGTGCAAAGGAAGGCCTGTCTCCTCTAGATCTCAGATATTTCAGCGTGCTACTTAGTAAGGGCACAGACTTTGAAAAATTAAAAGGTGAATGTGCACTGGATGTGCAGGAAATTGGTGAAGAGACCCTGCGGGCTGTGGGTGAAGCTCTGGCTGTAGCATCTGCTGCAGTCTGTCCCCAGCACATCACCGGCCACCACAGCCCGCCCTGAAGGCTGCAGGGATTCCGAGGAGTAAGGAAAAGTGTCTGAGGGTGACGGTCCTGCTTTCCATGAGCAGAGTCAGGTTGTCAGAAGCCCACCTGAAACCCTTAGGGAGCAACAAAGGGGACAAGGTGGAGACGAGGCGGGGAGAAGGGGGACATAAACCCAGCAAGAAGTCCCCAAACCCGAAAGACAAAGCACCCACACCAGACACCAGCGCTGAGTGTAGACAGCCAGGGACATAGATTCTCATTGCCTCTGCACAAGCCTCCACTGAAACACAAACCCTTTTGTGAAAAAAGTGCCACAAGCATGTGCACACATGTGAATGCACGCGGACACACACACATGTGTGTGCGTGCACACTCTCGTTCATCCTGTAGCCTGGTGGAAACCCAGCTCAGCCTGGCTGAGCCTTCCCCAGTGACCATCTCTCAGGCTCAGCTCCAGGTGACACCTTCCTGCACACGCAGCACAGTAGGGTGGGGTGGAAGGACACCCTGGGGTGGGTAGCATCCCTCTTTAATCGGACAAATTCTGTTCTCAGAAGGAGGCAGAAGGAGCCAGGTGAAGACTGTTACATATTTCAGATCATGAGGGTTTCTCCGTGCACCCATGGAGACCAGGCTTCTAATGTAATCTAATGTAATCGGTTAGCCATTCTAAATTAGGGAACTGCTACTGACGATCGCCAAGTTGGGTGGGGGGGTGGTGGTCAAGTGAGCCCCCTTGTTGGCAGAACTTTAAGAAAATAGGGCTTGTTAATGCCTCTGGAGTCTTCCCACGAGGCGCAGTGGTAAAGAATCTGCCTGCCAATGCAGGAGATGCAGTTAGATCCTTGGGTTGCAAAGATCCCCTGGAGAAGGAAATGGCAACCCACTCCAGTATTCTTGCCTGGAGAATTTCATGGGCAGAGGAGCCTGGGGGCTACAGCCTGCTAAGTCACTTCAGTCGTGTCTGACTCTGTGCGACCCCATAGACGGCAGCCCACCAGGCTCCCCCGTCCCTGGGATTCTCCAGGCAAGAACACTGGAGTGGGTTGCCACCTCCTTCTCCAATACGTGAAAGTGAAAAGTGAAAGTGAAGTCGCTCAGTCGTGTCCGACTCCTCGCCACAGCCTATGGAAGCGCAAAGAGGCGAACACAACTGAGCGCACACACATACACAATGCCTCTGGCAGATTAAAGAATTTCAGTGTACTTAGGGAGAGGAAAAGATAGTAGACAACCTCCCGACTCTTTTTCCGGTTCCTGGACAAAAGCCCTGAGCGAGTCTGGTCCCATAAAGCCCTGCAGATAAGCCCAAGGTTTGATTTTCTGTGAAGCTGTTTTCATGTCTTAAACTCACACAGTCTTAAGAATCTCCTATTTTGTTGGCCCTGCCTTCACCCACTTCTGTGAGGATTTCTACTCCTAGCCCCTGGTGTAGGGCAGCAGACCCCTGTCCCCACCCCAGCTAAAAAATAGACCAGTCTGAATGCAAGTGCTCAGGGTCCCAACCGTCTCTTTTCTCTCTCTCCCTGACCCCAACACTCCAGATTATTACAGAACGGGGACTTCCCTGGTGACAAGTTGTTAAGACTTCACCTCCGGAGGCAGGGGGAGCAGATTCAATCCCTGATCGGGGAGCTAAGATCCCACATGCCTTGTGGTCAAAAAAATCAAAACATAAAATAGAAACAATATTGTAACAACTTCAATAAAGGCTTTAAAAATGGTCCATGGCAGAAAAAAAAAAAAAAAAAAATCTTAATAAAAAAGGAACAGAAGGAACCCAGGATGACTTGTTCTAGTCGATTGGCAACATCCTTAAGTGGTCATGCAGTTTTTCCTGAAGAAGAGAAAGAAGGTGAATCTAAGAAAATAAAACACTCAGGAAAGCCACACAGGGTGAGGTCACTGCCAGAGTATTCAGTAGCCAAGGAGACGGAGATTCCGTCAAAGTCCACACCAGGAAGTGGTTGGACAACTTGGGTGAATCATGGAATTAGAGCATCAGTGTCATTTACCAACCCAACCAGCACAAGCTGCCAATTACCCCTGGTGCACAGGCTACTTCCCAGGAAGAGGCAGGGAAGCTTCACACCAATTCCCCCCTCATACCTGCTGGGTGACTTCGGACTTCAGTTTCCTAGACCATAAAATGAAGAGTGTGTGAATTTAGTTCTACAAGCTCATGTTATTCCCAGAGTTTCTAAGGCTCAGAACTCTGTCTCTACTCACATGGCCCAGTAAATAAATATTTCTCCTTCCTGGTGCACAGATGTAGTCAGCAAGTGTGTTCATGGGTCTCCAAGAAGTTAGCAACTCTATTTTTGGAAGGACAATCCCCAGCTGGGGTGTCCAAAAAAAAGGACAAATCATCAACAAATAACTCAGCCTTTGGTATTTCAAACACATCATAAAATGAATGGCAAGGGATTTAATAGACTTGGGTTGAGGGAATCTGCCTTATATGCAGAAGAGTCCAAAAACATCATGAAAAAATAAAAAAGACCTTGCCAAACTCATAAATAAACATCTCCAAGTCCTGATATCGTGTTTTCCTGGTGCATTCCTCAATTTCACTGGCTATAATGGGTTCCTGTTGAAACCTGGATTTCACAACTTTTGTTTTGAATATTCCCGGCAGCACCAGGGAGGATCAGATTTCAAAAAGAACGTTAGGCCTTTGGTAGGGGACAGGGTAGCAATAAGCACAGTCATAGGATTTCCCCTGTAGATCTTCTTCATCTTGACCTTCTTGCTCCCTCCTGCCCACCAGCACAGAAATTCAAGAAAGACCCAGCAGGGCAGAGCTGTTAAAGGGACAGAATGCCATTGCATGGATGCTGGTGGTACCTGGCTCATCTTACTATTCTTGTGTATGTCAACTTAACACCTTCCAATTATCAGAGGCTATGCTGAACCAAGAGCCTTTTCTCTTTGCTGGAGTCCTCTCTGCCTGGGCACTGGAGGCTGAAAGTGCCTGAAGAAACACTCACTGGGAGCAATCTTAACCCACTAGCGGATAGGAGTAGTGGACCAATGAATGCCCCAGCTCCCCTGCACCTCAGGAAGGACAGCTCTGAGCAAGCTTCTCCTCGTCTCGGATCTCCAGTGGTTGGCCCCTCGGGTGTTCAGGAACACACTAGCTGTGGCTTCTCCCCCTGCTCTGCCTCACTTCTTTGCTCTCCTATCAGTGCTTCCTGGGATCACCTCTCAGATAAATTACTGACTCCTTGGAAGCTCAACCTGAGAAAGCCATTCAGTGTAATTAGACACATAATCAGATTTTTACATGCATACACTTATAGTTGAGAAGGCAATGGCACCCCACTCCAGTACTCTTGCCTGGAAAATCCTATGGACGGAGGAGCCTGGTGGGCTGCATTCCATGGGGTCGCTATGAGTTGGACACGACTGAGCGACTTCACTTTCACCCTCACTTTCATACACTGGAGAAGGAAATGGCAACCCACTCCAGCGTTCTTGCCTGGAGAATCCCAGGGACGGGGGAGCCTGGTGGGCTGCCATCTATGGGGTCGCACAGAGTCGGACATGACTGAAGTGACTTAGCAGCAGCAGCACACTTTTAGCTGTAGACAAAGATCTATAGACAACCTTTCCAGATATGATTTAAGGGATCTCCAAACTATTTATTGCAGTGGGATCTAAAAAACAGCCTCTCGTTAAGGAGGTTATAGCTTTGCATTACACTCCCTTGTGGCTCAGCCAGTAAAGAATCTGCCTGCAGTGCAGGAGACCCAGCTTTGATCCCTGGGTCAGGAAAGATCCCCTGGAGAAGGGAACAGCTAACCACTTCAGTGTTCTTGCCTGGAGAATTCCATGGACAGAGGAGCCTGGCAGACTATAGTCCATGGGCTCACAAAGATTCAGACACAACTGAGTGACCAACACTTTCCTTTTATCCTTTTATTTCTTTCTCTTATTGCAAAGTGATAAATGCTGATTGAAAAAAAAATTTTTTTAATATAACTAAGCAAATAGGATAAAATTTATATCATCAATAATCTTATCACCCAGGTTGCATTACTGTTGATATTTTGGTGAGCATCTTTTCAAGTGCAAGGATGAATGTGTGTGTATGTACACATGCTCACAAACAGAATCATGATGTTTACACTGTTTGGAATTCATTTGCTTCCATTTAACAATGTCTTAAACATCTTTCATATAAATATTCTTCTGCTACTGCATTTTAATAGCAGAACAGTTTTCTGTTGTGCAGTACCGCCTTAATTCATTTAATCAATTGCTCTTCATTAGATATTCAGGCTGACATTTCATATTTAAAACAGACATTAGTTCTGTGGATACTCTCCACAACCTGGGAGAATTTGGGTCAAATGGAACAGGGATTGTTTGGCCAATGAACCAGCAGGGCCCATCTCATAAAGGAGGCAGGAATAAACAATGAAGCATCACAAGGACTATTAAGTGCTAAGTCACCTTAAAGATGCCAATTTATCCCCTACCCTGCACATGTGCCTTTAATGAGGCCTCCATTCATGGACCCCCAGATTAACGGGTATTGTACCATATCACCTTAATCTCTGGGACCACCATTGATTGAGTGAGGATGGATACCTGACCCACGGGAGGATAATCCACTGGCTGGCCAGACTTACAGTTTCTGTGTCCTGGTTCAAAAGAATGAACCAAATCAACCATAGTCTTCTCTTCCCAGGAGTTGGAGCTAAGAGATGGAGGGGAAGGCTTCTGGTCATCTGTAGGCACCAGTGAGCATGAGTTTCGAGCAGGTGACCGTGTGGGGGGCCATTTGCACATCAAAACCATGAGACAGCATTGCTCAGAGGAAGTTTGGGAAGTAAAGATTGGGTAAAAATAACAGGGAGAAGCAAATAAGGAGGGAGCAGACGGTGGAACTGGAGATTCAGGAGCTGCCAGCTCCATTCTCAGTTCACACCCAAACCTGAAGCCCATTCATGTCTATTCCTTGCTGTATTCTTGAATCGCTTTCCCAGATACAACCTTTCTTTTATTATTTCTTATTCTCTTTTGTTATTTCTTAACTTGAACTCATCTGAGTCAGTCTATTCTCTGTTAACGAAAGATTTCTTAACTTGGATATAAAGCCTATAGACCTGCATACGTGGAGGAAGTCAGCAAGTGCTGGAATTGCTGGGGGGCTACTCAGGGCAGAAGCGAGATGTATCCTGGCCTTAGGAGGTGAGTGGGAATGGGATGGCAGCGATGAGCCAGAAGACAGGCTGAGATGAAGGGGCAAGCTTGGCAAGTCTAACAGAGGGTCCTTGCGAGTGCACTGGGTCTTTTCAGAAGAAGGAGGGTGAAGGGCAGGAGGGAAGGAGGAGCCTCAGTGAAGATCAAGAGAGACCTCCATTTCACGGCAGAATGCCTGGACAGTGTGAAGAAACTAACTGCCCAAGACTGAGCCCACCAGCATCACCTGATGGCTGAAACCTGGAGGGTGCTGTTCGCTCGGTCATAGCTTAGGAGTCGAGGTGGTGGGAGAGAGGGGTAGAATGATGCGTCCTGGACACCTGAGCCTCCCCTACTGCCTGTTTCCCCACCCTTAGGACAGAGACAGTGTCCTTCTCTTCAACCATCCACAGCTTACCTGGAATTCCTCCACAAATTACACATCAGCCCTGCTACAACCTCGCCCTGGAGCCAGGAAAAGACTGCCCACGACTGAGGCAGAGAGTTAGCACAGCTTTGTCCTTAACAACACTGGAAAGCTGAGGACTCAAACATTTCTGGTTGGAAATCACGTCACAGTGGAACATCTCTAGCAGGCGGCCAAGGAAGTTCATAATGTGTATGAGCAGGTATCGGTGGCAAGAGATAGAATGAGCATGTGAGTATTATTAACAATGTGAGTATTACTAACAATTCAGGAATGCAAGGCATTGCTGCCCCTGGAAAATTGAAAACAGGTGGCGTCATGCACTGCCAATCAATCATCAATCAATCAAAACTTAAAACTTGGTTTTCAGTCCCAGATTTGCCATCATGAGTGTAGGTAAATTATTCCCCTGTCAGAATGGAAGTGGGACCAGGTAATAGTGAAGATGTCACCCAGGTGCTTCTCCTAGTCACCCCTGAGCTCTGGGTGGGGAGCTGGTGCAAAGCAAAAGAAGTGAATTTAAGTTGTTGTGGGAAATCTCACCTCCCCGCCTCCATCCTGCACTTCCCTGTGAGTCCTGGTGCTCACTTGCCCACAGGAGGCAGCACGAAGCTGACCCCTCTCTTCCTGGGCCCTCCCCCTCGACCCAACTCTACCAGAAAGGAGGCTGAACTCTATTTGGTCCCTCCACTGCGTCCCGTCCAAACTCCTCACTATGGGCTGCTGCCGCTGCTGTTAAGTTGCTTCAGTCGTGTCCAGCTCTGTGCGACCCCATAGACGGCAGCCCACCAGGCTCCCCCGTCCGTGAGACTCTCCAGGCAAGAACACTGGAGTGGGTTGCCATTTCCTTCTCCAATGCATGAAAGTGAAAAGTGAAAGTGAAGTCGCTCAGTCGTGTCCGACCCTTAGTGACCCCATGGACTGCAGCCCACCAGGCTCCTCCATCCATGGAATTTTCCAGGCAAGAATACTGGAGTAGGGTGCCATCAACTTCTCCACACTATGGGCTAGAAGGCTCCAAATGACATCTAGGACCTGTCCTGTTAGGCAGACTCCCTGGGGCAGCCATTCTACTGACAGGCTGCTCTGGGTTAGACCCTTCTCCTTGCTCCAATCAGCTGAGGCCAGAGTAGCTGAGTCTCCTGTGAGAGGACATGCGGGGCTGCCCCCCAAGCCCATCATCCAGGACCCAGAGATTCACATGAACCGTTTCCAAGGAAACGTTCCAGGAAAAAAACCCAGTCTCGGAATGGAAAGGGGGACCAGTGTGCAGCACTCAGCCCAGTTCCATGGAGGGGCTCTGACTCCACTGGGGGCTCTGGGGAGGCATCAGAGTTGCCTGAATTGTGGGTGTGGGGTGGACAGGGCAGGGTGTCTAGACGCCCACACCCATCAGTCGGTCCACACTTCTGGGTCTCCGTGTACTCTGGACCCAAGGGAAGGTGGTTAGTCTACCAGGACAGAGGCATCAATGCCAGATGCCGGCAAATGTGAGCAGACCACCGCGTGGTGTGAAGCACTGGGTCCATGTGAACTGGAGCCAGTCACAAAGGCCACGCAGGGGGTCTTCCTTCTTCCTTTGCAGCGAGACTCTGGAAGCTCCCTGAGCTCGCATGGTGGTCTGGGAGCTTGTTACATCTGATCTGTGGTGGAGCAGCACTGGGGATGCCAACAGTGGCTCATGGAGGAAACCACACAGCTGTCTCATCCCTGCTGGGATGGAAACAGAGATCCTCCAACTCCAGGCGACTCTGCTCCTTCCTTATCAGAGGATGTGCAAGGACCATGCTTCCTTCCCTCTCCCCAAGCCCTCCTCCTCAACCTCTGTTTCTGTTGGAACAACATCATTCACAACAGCCAGGTGAGTGTTCATTGAACCTTTTCTTTCATTTTCTTTTCTATGCACAGATAATTATGCACATCAAGTTGCCATGCAGGGGTAAATATTGTAATTCAGCTTCAGGGATATTAGGCATAACGTGGTTTTTGTTTCCTCTGCCTCGCCGGCGAAACAGAGAGCATGGCATCTCCTCCTGGAGGGGCTTGGACTACAAATAAGGCTTTTAATAAGAAAAAAAAAATCTTTTCTGAGCCCTGCTGTGCATCCTTCATTTTCTGAATAGCAGCATCATTTGTGACATCCGGTGGCAGGCAATTCAGCCGGTGAGTCATGCGCCAGCGAGACATACGCTCCAATACCATCATGCAATGACAGGCAGCCGGCAATCAAGCGATCAAATGTAGGACTTTTATTAGCAGATTAAACAAGAAGCTTTCACCAGAGGTTTCTAAATCAACAGAGCCCATGCTTATTGCCCACTCACATTTATACTCAAAGAATGCTAGGCATCATTTACATGTGAATCCTCACCTTGCTGCTCCAGGAGAGGAGAAAGCAAGTCACAGCAGGCTGACTTCTTTCCCTAGGCTGGAGGAGAGCATTCTAACCTAGCAAACAAATTGAGGTTGCCTGATGTAACAGGGCCACCGAGTGAATGGGGCCGGATTCCAGTTCAGGGCTGGGCCTGTGCTTCATGAACATCTCCTCGGGATCTATCTTGAGATCTCTATGAATTAGTGTGGAGCTTGGGTACCAAAAGAGCTCCTGGTTCTGGTTCTGGAAGGTGGCATAGGCTTCTCTCCAATGGATGCTCTGAAGGTCACCTCTATCAGAATCCTAAAACTGAGAATAAATCAAAAGTGGACTTCTATTCCCTCCAAACCTGCCAGAAAACTGGGCAAGGGTGACTGAGCAGCTTGGGGCCATGAATGGCTTTTAAAATATTCTCTCAGAATAACCTTATGCGGTGCCCAGGAGCTGTGCATGCACATGGTTCATCCTCTGTGAGGTGGCTGGAAATGGGAAACAAGAAGGGTGTCCCGGGACTTCCCTGGTGGTCCAGTGGTTGTGACTCCTGCTGGTAATGCAGGGGGCATGGGTTCGATCCGTGTCCAGGGAACTAAGATCTCACATGTTGCACGGCGCAGCCAAAAAAGAAAGAAAAGAGTGTGGCCCTTCCTCTCTGCACCGAAGGCTGACTTCTGGCAGGACAGCAGTGAGGGGATTTCAGCTGAGGATGTCGGCTTAAGTGTGTCTCTCCTGGTGCCCGGCTGCGTGCCTGGACCAATGACCTCTTGTTCAGTTTCTCGAGTCTTGAAGCCAAGAGTGCTTTTCTCTAGGAACTGGCTTGCAGAGAGCAGAGAACGTTTACACTAAGGTTTAAGGGATGCTGTGATTTAAAAAGAAAAATTAAGGCGCCTGGGAGGAAAAGTAAACACATTATTTTAAAGCTAATTAAACAGGCTTTATGTAGTACCTGCCAGGTGCGATGGATCGAAGGGGATATACAGTTTAATAAATCTCCAATTTCAGGGGGCTTATGATCCCAGAGGGTAAAGTGGTTTGGAGTGAGATGATGAAAGGCAGAATGTGGGAGGTGAGAGGCGCCTGCACACAGACTCAGATGCGTGGCCACAGAGCACTGGGTGCCGTCCCCACACAGAGGCTGACGACAGCCTCTGACAGAGCCTCTGTCCGAGCAAACGACAGAGCCTCTGTCCAAGCAAACGCTTCTGCACACTTCCTGTGGTCCCAGCACCTCCAGAGGACCTCACCTCCGGTCACTCATGAAGTCTTCACATCCGTGCCAAGAAGAGGTGCCACCATCATTCCCACTTCACAGGTGACCAAAGTGAGACACAGAGGGGAAGCAGAGCGCCCTCCCATCCTGCCCTGGACCACCTTCTCTACAGGACTCCGTGGCTCTTTTTTTGTCTTGTTACTTCTCTTGCTGCTGTGGCACTCAATTATATCAGCTTGGGCTGCACACAGCAATTCAGCTCGACAAATCTGTATCAGATTTCAAGGCTGTGTCAGATTTCAGGGCAGTGTGGCATCAGGAAGGACCGAGGCAGGGGCCCCACCCTCAAGGAATCTATAATCCAACAACAAAGATGATCTTGGATATAGACTCAAATCAAATTCACAGTGGAATGCCCCATGTGCTGAGAAAAGGGAAGGACCATTCACCGTTTAGGATAGATTTGAAATGATAACCAGATATGGTGTATCTTTTTAAACAAGTAATGTTGGGTTTTTTCATGATCATGAAAGTAGGAACTCATTGGAAAATATAGGGAGGATAAAGAAGAAAATTAAAATTATTCATAATCTCACCAACCAGAGAAAAACATTATTATATGTTGATGTATTTCATTCCAATCTCTTCTATCTGCAAATTAAGGCTTGTTTAAAAAAAATAGCAATAGAATAATACTGTTTATGTACTTTTGTATCAATATTTTATCGTGAGCACTTTCCATTGTCACTAAAAGTTGTTTGACATATAATCTTTAAAGGCTATATGACACATAATTTTTAAAGTTTACATAACACGCTCACACATGGACATACCAAAATTCACCAGTCCATTTTACTGTTGTTGGCTGCTTACATTTTTGCCAGATTTTGCTAAAAACAATGCTGCAATATCTACTGTGGATATTATTTTTCTCAAATCTTGCATGGAATCTGCCTTCTGTAAAAATGGTTAAACATTTGTAAGAAATTACAAAATGTCTGCTGCTGCTGCTGCTAAGTCGCTTCAGTTGTGTCCGACTCTGTGCGACCCCATAGACGGCAGCCCAACAGGCTCCCCCATCCCTGGGATTCTCCAGGCAAGAATACTGGAGTGGCTTGCCATTTCCTTCTCCAATGCATGAAAGTGAAAAGTGAAAGTGAAGTCACTTAGTCGTGTCCGACTCTTCACAACCCCATGGACTGCAGCCCACCAAGTTTCTCCGTCCATGGGATTTCCCAGGCAAGAGTACTGGAGTGGGGTGCCATCACCTTCTCCACAAAATGTCTAATGAAACCTTATTTGTTCTGTTATTGACATTGCTGCTCTAAGAAAGCCAGGTGTCTTAGACCGTGGAGGAACCAACCCAGTCTCAGGCGGCCAGGGGAACCTGCCTTCTCAGGCCTCATGCCATCTCATTGGGTCCATGGCCAGCCGGTGGATGCAGGGCCACCCTCCTGTCTCCATCTTGCCATACAGTAGCCAAGTGGCTCCCAGCACCTCCACTTCTATCCCAAATATCAACAGTCCAGTAAAAAATGGTTCCTTTGGCCAATACTCCCCCAAATCCTTAGAAATGTGTCTTGTTGGTCCACTTTGAGTTACATGTCCAGCATATACTGTTTGATAGTCATGAAGGTCAAGGAGATGAAAATTCTGGCTGGGCAGACCTGTGTCTTAAAGAGTTTCCACCAATGTCACTTTTATGTAAGCAAATAGTAAAATGGGCTAGCCTGGAGCAGCACCAACCACCAGTCTCTTGAGATAACCCTGACCACAGCTTAAATTCAATACGCCCCCAAATACAGCTATGTTCTCTGCCAAAGCACGTGCTTTCTCCTGTGTCCCCTTGTCCCTGGAAGTCATTATTACATGTGGGAGACCCTGGGCATCCGCTCACCTGCATCCTATTTATACCCCACCCTCCACCTCATGGTGCAGTGGTAAGGAATCTGCCTGCCAATGCAAGAAACGCGAGAGAACACAGGTTCAATCCCTGAGTCCAGAAGATCCCGTGGAGTAGGAAATGGCCCCCTGCTCCAGCATTCCTGCCTGGAAAATTCTATGGACAGAGGAGCCTGGTGAGCTACGGTCCACAGGGTTGCAAAGAGGTGGACACGACTGAGCACACACACTCCTTTGCTTGCCTCTACATCAGAGTCTATGGAAGCTAAAAACTTAATCTCCAGTGACTCTCACTGCTGTGTGTAGCCATGCAAACACTACTAGCCAATAATATATAAGCAAGTGATGCTTGGAGCTACTGCAGCCATCTTATAAGACCCAGAGTCATACACGAGGGAAGGAAAAGCATAGAGAAGCGCCCTGGGTCACAGAAGTCTCAGTATGCTGAGCTAGTCTGAACTGCCCACCTCTAGGTTTCCCGTCACATGAGACAACTAAGTCCCTACTTTTTAAAGTCGTTATTATTTGCAGTCAAACGTAATTCCTAAGAGATATACCCTCTTTCCAGTCACTAGAGAACCTCAGGGTTTCTCCATCACTTCCCATAGTTACTCCTCATCACTACCCAGTCACCTAGCACTAGCGATTTTACTTCTCTGGGAAAAAGACTGAAAGCCACAATAAACCAGTTGTGTGTCAGCCATGCACGGTGATACTTAATGGTATTAGTAGATCAAATATGGACTTGGTGGGAGGTTGTAAAAAAAAGACTCAAGTTGTAGAAGAGTGATTAGCTAGTTATTTTGCTAGAAAGTGTTAAGGTCCTTGCCATGTTTGGAATGTTAAAGTGATTCAATTATTGTTTTGTTCAGTCACTCAGTCGTGTCCAGCTCTTTGTGACCCCATGGACTGCAGCTCATCCTTGGTTGTCCCCTTCTCCTCTGGCCTTCAATCTTTCAGACTTTATTTCAATAAAAATTTAAAAATATTATTGAATAATAATAGCAACTCTAGCCATGTGAAACAGAACAAAATATGACTTATAACTCAAACTGCCTTTTAAAGAGAATGGATCCTGTTAGGAGAAGCTTTGTCTGCACTGGATGTAGAAATGCTTTATGATGCTCTTTTAGGAGCATAAGCTACAGGCAGCTGAGTGACTTTGCTTAGTGGAGGGGAAACTCTGGGGGAAAGAGAGGAAAAGGGGAGGACTCCATGATGCTGTGGGAAGGGCAGGTCATGGAGGAGCCCCAGGCAGCTGAGTGTTTAGAAAGGACTTTGAAGAAAAGGAATGAAGACATGGAGGATTAAATTGTTGGTGGTGTGATCTGTTAGGCAATGACTCACCAGCTGTTTAGGATTTCCCTGGTGGCTCAGACGGTAAAGTGACTGCCTACAATGTGGGAGACCCAGGTTCGATCCCTGGGTTGGGAGGATCCCCTGGAGAAGGAAATGGCAACCCACTTCAGGACTCTTGCCTGGAAAATCCCATAGATGGAGGATCCTGGTAGGCTGCAGTCCATAGGGTTGCAAAGAGTCGGACACGACTGAGGGACTTCACTTTTCTTTCCCCAGCTCTTTAGTAACATCCTCCAAGGTTTTGTGTGAGTGACTCAGATGGTAAAGAATTTGCTCACTGTGCGGGAGACCCAAGTTCAATCCCTGGGTCAGGAAGGTCCCCTGGAGGAGGAAATGGCAACCCACTCTAGTATTCTTGCCTGGAGAATCCCACGGACAGAAGAGCCAGTGGGGGCTGCAGTCCATGAGGTCGCAAAGAGTCGGACATGACTGAGCGACTAACACTTCCACTTTTTAAAAAATTTATTTATCCTTAGTTGGAGGATAATTACTTTACAATCTTGTGTTTGTTTCTGCCATAGAGCAACATGAATCAGCCATAGGTATACATATGTCCCCTTCCCCTTGAACCTCCCTCCCACCTCCCATCCCATCCCATCCCTCTCGCTTGTCACAGAGCACAGATTTGAGCTCTGAGTCATGCACCAGATCCCCACTGGCTGTCTATTTACAAATGGCAAAGCACATGTTTCCATGCTGCTCTCTCCATTCATCCCAGCCTCTCCTTCCCCCACTGTGTCTACAAGTCTGCTCTGTATCTAGTCTCCACTGCTGCCCTGCAAATAGGCTCATCAGTACCATCTTTCTAGAGTCCATATATATGCGTTAATATACAATATTTGTTTTTGTCTGTCTTACTTCACTCTGTATAATAGGCTCTAGGAGAAGGCCACTTTTAAACTGAAGAAGGGATTATTTCTCCCCTGGACAAGGACAAGGAGGAAAATACTTGATGCAACAAGGCAATGGCCCCAGTGAAAGAAGGTCACCAGAATTTGAGCACACCTGGAACTCACAGGCATCTTGGGGTGGTCTTGGGATTTCAACAAGCCATGGCTTTGGCTTTAAATTTTTAAATTTTAAGTAATTTTAAATAAATTTCAAGGTCTGGGAAGCCCCAGCTGATATAAAGTCTTTATGTGATAAAGAGATGACTGTTTTCTTGAATAACATGCACCCTGCAAAAGATAAATGTGAGCAGATAAGCCATGTAGCAGACCAGTAAATGTTTTTACTTACTATCTTTCTTCTTTATCAAATTCTCAGTAGCCAGAACACACAGATGAAAGACAACGAGATGAACTTGAATCGAGAGCCCTGTAAGGAAAATGTAGGAGGAATTCTAATAGAAGTCCAGAGGGAAGGATCAAAGATGGCAAGGAATAAATAATGGAAGAAATGTGAAAAGAAAATTAATCTGTACTGAAAAAACAGCATGCATCTTGAGATTTTTTAAAAATGCTAAGCACGATAACTTCATAAGCATAACTTTAAAATAACATCTAGACCTATGCTGGTAATTTTCTAGCCAATAAGGATGAAGAGGAAGATTCTAAAAGCTCCCAAGAGAAAATCATCTATTAAAAAACAAGAATATAAGGGCCATAAAGATCTTATGCCAGACAGTGCCATGAAGAAAATGATATATCTGACTATATAAAGACTACAGATTCCTGCCTTTTGCTATTTACTGAAATCTAAAATAAAACAAAACTTTGTATCTATTTGAGACATATATATGTAACTAGATTAAAAAGTCTTGAAAAGGATACCAAGCAAATTTAACTGGGTGCAGCTCTGGAGGAAGGAGGGGGATGATGTGGAAAGAATTTTCCCTGTTTTTATTGTGTGTTCATCTCCATTTCAATTATTGAAAAGCTGCCCTATGACTTGAAGCTTTTTTAAAATATGTGAAACTCATAAAAACAGAATTCCCTTTGCAGAATAACAGATGAGGAACTGCTTACTTAATAATTTCATCATTGATTCATTTATTCTGCACATATTGACTGGCCACCTACTGTGTGCCAGGCATTATTTTAGGCACTAAGAATACAGTTGTGAACAAAACAGATAAAGGCTCCTGCTGTTGTGGTGTTTTATACTCTAATTAGTAGAGATATTGGCTTCCCAGGTGGCATTAGTGGTAAAGAACTTGCCTGCCAATGCAGGAGACTTAAGAGACACAGGTTTGATCCCTGGGCCAGGATGATCCCCTGGAGAAGGGAATGGCAACCCACTCCAGTCTTCTCACCTGGAGAATTCCATGGGCAGAGGAGCCTGGCAGGCTACAGTCTATGAGATAGCAAAGAGTCAGACACAACTAAAGCGACTAAGTACACATGTATGCAAGAAGAGACTCCCCAAGCCTCATTCTTTCTCTCTCTCTGCCTTGTGAGGGCTCAGTGAGAGGCGGCTGTCTGCAATCCAAGGGTGAGCTCTCACCAGCCACAGACCCTGCTGGCATCTTGATCTTGGACCGTCAGTCTCTAGAACTTCGAGAAAAATATTTCTATTGTTTAAGCCGCTCGGTCTTCAGCTTTTGTTATTTTGCTCTGGTATTTGCAAGCTGACTGGCACAGACGACAGCATGCAGAGTTTTACAGAGCAATATACTCCTAGATGCACATTAGGCATTTTATGTCTGTTATATCCCAACAGAAAATGTAAAGGATAAAATAAAAGAATCCCTCCAGCATCACCAAGGAGAAACACCTGAACCAGGTAAACAGCTGACATTTCTGGATCCTCTCTTGGATCTGGACACTGGGTCCCAGCTGAGCCACTGCCAGGCAACAGGGAGCCGGGCCAGCCTGAACTCACAGAAGGATTCTGGGCTGGAGCAGGATGGTGAACAGGGAGGGTCCTGCTACTGAGAGACCCAGGCCTTCTTTTTCCCTCAGGTGATGGAGGAGATGGCCCAGCTGGGAGGGCGGAACAGGGCAGGAGATGACCTCTGCCCCCTGCCCAGGCCAGTGGTCGTGGTCAAACCCTGGTGACCCCGCCTTCTGTCCCCACAGTGCTTGGTCTACCAAGTGCCTCATGATTCTGAAGGCAGAGCTCTTGGTGGACAGCAAGACCCACCCAGATGCTCGTGAGCTGGGCACACACGAGGTGGACGAGAGATGCCATGTGACGCAGAGTTAGCACCAAGAGTGGAATGATTCCAGTGGACATTCATCACCTGTGGCTTGAGAGAAACATGCTCCCCTTTCCTGTTTTGCTTTCAGAACCTTGGTATATTTCATTTTCTGGCCCCAATCTGACCACAGAGCAGCACTTTTGACTTGAAACTGCTTTCCAGGAGAACTTCTTGAGCAATCCTGAGACAGGTTGGGACCTGAGATCCTTTGCTTGCACATGGACACACCTCTCCTCCAGCAACAAAATGCAAAGAAACTGTATGGGACTGAAAATAACTGTGTGCATGCACAGTTGGGGCTAATTCTGGAACCAAAAAATACAAAGAGACAGGAAAAAAAAATCAACTGCCACTTCTGAGGAGCCCGAATCAAAAATAAGGTGTCAAAAGCAAAAGCAGAGTGCTACGCATGCCCTCTGCACACAATACCACCAGAGGGGTGGGCAAACCACTGAAGCTGTCCCTCCAGCCACCTCTGGACACACCTCTGTCCTCATCCCAAACAAGGAATCAACATGCCCCACCTCTGGGAGTGAGCAAAGAACCTGTTAACTTTTCTCTCCCCTCTCCCTACCCTGGCTGCAGCACCCCCAATAAACCCTTGCCTGAATTTCCTGTCTAGCTTCTTGTTTATTTATATTGATTGGGGAAGGCCAAGAAATTGGGTAAGAATCCTAATAAAACTTTATATCTATGCTTTTCATATGTACTCTCACTTCTAAAAATGTGGAATGACTTCCAACCAAGAAATACATTTCTGACAGCAGGCACAAGCTTCGATTTTCCACAAATATCCCCCATATTGGGTGTACCCTATGCTAAGGAAAATTAAAGAAAAAAATTCACTTATTCATTTAGAAAGTATTTATTGAATGTTGATAATAGGAAAGGCTCTGTATCCAAATCTAGATATCTAGAGAGAGTGATGATTTGCTTAAAGATTCATGGCTAAGTTTCTCTGTGTCTTTAGGAGTTTACTGACAGCTAACGAAGTGAAACATGAAGGGGATTAAAGATGGAAAAAGTAAATTAATACCAGATTGGGATGAACTGAGATGAAAACATTACTGATCAATGAGAAAACAAGATGCTATTTTCAATAGGTTCATTTACACATTTTTTCAGAATACATTTTGTGAAAAGTGAGGTATAACTATGTACAAACGATCCCTTCCCATCAAGTGAACTGTCCTTGATAGTCTTATATGAAAAGGAAAATAGCTTCACTTTATTAATGTAACTGAATTTAGTTACATTATTTCCTTTGAATCATTATTAGCAGACAACAGTATGAAGCTATGAAATTCACTTGAAGTATCCTCCATAAAGAATTATACTTTCTCTACTGTTCCCAACAATGGGCGTAGACCTCCTGTTACAGGCTAGCTCCAACTGATGCTGTAAAAGTCAGAGGTTGTGCGAATAAGGATAAATACTCTATTTTGGTCATTTCCCTAAATTTCTTCCTACTGTTAGTGAACAGAAGAAGATGTGCCGAGGGTTAAATACTTTTGGTGAAACCAAATTAGAGGCTGTTTTATTGTGGGGTGTCTCAAAGACCAGATGCCCTGAGGCGCACGTTGAGTCTTACGATGGGAATGCCTTGTGTGGTGTGGCCCCAGCTAACCTGCTCCGAGGGCAACCTCATGAAGCATCTTGCAGGCTAGTGGTCTATCAGAACACATCTCCCAAAAACACTCTTCTGTCTGAAAATATCAGGAAAGACAGTTGTTATAAGACAAATGCCCTTCACCTTGGGCTCACTCTGCTATGCATGCCCACTGTGCTTCCTGACATTACAGGACAGCGTACAAGGCTGTCTTTGCTGGGAAACCCTGGTTTCCAGTTCAGAGGCTGTGAGGCATGAAGTGGGATGTGTCTACTTGTGATCTCCATAACATCACCTAACTCTGACCTCTATCCTCTCAGTTTCACATCTGATTTGCTGGGTGTCTGTGCAGGGGTTACAGAGACTCCTGCGGTTGGCAAGAAACTCGGATTACAGACAGAGGTGAGAGATGGGGGCAAGGGTGGGGTCAGAGGTCCATCCTGCCCTTAGAGGTTGGCTGAGGGCACTAGGGGGGCAGGGATCCAGGCAGCAGGGAAACCTGGAGGAGGAGGGCTCAGCAGACCGGCAGGGACAGGGAACAGGAGATGGTCATGACATGTTAGTTTCAGCTATGGTTCTGCAGTGATAACAAACAAAGCTAAAGTCTCCCTGTTTTAGCACAACCACAGTTTTACCTCTCACTCACCCCACAGCATGAGATGAGCCAGTGGCTTCGTGAGCAGCTCTTCTCCATGCGGTGACTCCAGAGCCCAAATCCTTGACCTTAGGATGCTGCCATCTTAGCCACATGGTTTCCATGGTTACTGAGGAGGAGGGAAGGAGACACAAACCTAACGCCATGAGCTGGAAACTTTGGAATGAAAATCCACAACCATAACTCCATGGCCCCATCTATTTAGCCGGTCTACACTTTCCCAGGATCCAGACATTGACCAGCACTTAGCAAATGCTCGATAAAGTCTTATGACTGAACAGTGCAGGGTTGCTGGTTTTCAACTAAATGTATTGACTTTCCTATTTCCCTCAAACACGGAGGATATAATTCCAAAATAAAGCAGTGGACCTCCGAGCAGGCTATTTCATGGGAAGGTCAAGCTGGCACACTAACTGTGGGGCCTCCCATGAAGAAGACCTACTGGGCTGTTAGCTCTTTCTCTGACTCTTCAGAGCTTGTACAGACAGGCCCACTTACCCATCCCGAACACCAGCAAATCCCCTGCACCCTGCATGTGCTGCAGAATCTCTGCCAGCTGCTCCTCATACGTGAGCTCACCCCCACCACCACCACAAATGGGAATAACTTATAGCAACAGACAAGGGAAAACGGAGATTTGAGAGCTTCCTATTCAATATACAACCATGCTTAGAACTTAATAAATGTAAAAGGTTGAGAAAATTGAGCATGAGATTAAGGAATGTGACTGTTTCTCAAAACCCAGAGTATGATGAGCTTGTCCACTACAACTGCCCAAGGACTGAGAAACTGGTCCGACCTGAAGCTCTGGCTCGTACATTGAGCAGATTTCCCCCACCATCCCCACGACCCAGGGAAAATTCAATCATATCATAATTACTCTTAACCGAGTGAATGGGAGCAGGCATGGAGAAGCAGCAGAAAAGCACCCACAGTAAAGAGCGGTTTTCTCGGGAGCCCCCTGGGGCTTTTTTATCCTAAAAATGATGTTCATCACTGTACTAATCTAAGAAGGCATTTTTCAGTTTTAAAGGCAGGGTTGCCCAGAGCACAAGCTCTGCAGTAATTTGATGGAGGTCTCAGGCTGTCACAACTAGCATGACCGAGTGAGTTTCCATTTCAGAATGCCTTGGCAAGAAGGAAAGAATAAAACCCATGCCCAAGCTTATGGCTAAGAAGCAATCACAAGGAGTGCCAGTCCCATCACTGCCTCCTTCTTAGGCTTAGGTGGTCTGCAGAGCCTGGTCTCTGAGACTCCAGGCAATGTCTCAGGGCAGTCCAGGCTCTGCAAAAGGGCTTCCTCTCCTGCCCCCTCCTGGTTGAGACAGATCAGCACAGACACCCCTGGGTGTACCCCCTGGGGTTTCCCTTAGTTTGCAGGGACTCACTCAGCCTCATTCACTGAATTAAGCAATCGAGTGTTTGATGCCCGAGATCCAACCAATCCATTCTGAAGGAGATCAGCCCTGAGATTTCTTTGGAAGGAATGATGCTAAAGCTGAAACTCCAGTACTTTGGCCACCTCATGCGAAGAGTTGACTCATTGGAAAAGACTCTGATCCTGGGAAGGATTAGGGGCAGGAGGAGAAGGGGATAACAGAGGATGAAATGGCTGGATGCATCACGGACTTAATGAATGTGAGTCTGAGTGAACTCCAGGAGATGGTGATGAACAGGGAGGCCTGGCGTGGGGATTCATGGGATCACAAAGAGTCAGACACAACTGAGCGACTGAACTGAACTGAACACAGGGTAATAGGGCTTGACTTGTGGCTCAGCTGGTAAAGAATCTGCCTGCAATGTGGGAGACCTGGGTTTGATCCCTTGGTTAGGAAGATCCCCTGGAGAAGGAAAAGGCTACCCATTCCAGTATTCTGGCCTGGAGAATTCCATGGACTGTCCATGGGGTTGCAAAGAGTCAGACATGACTGAGCGACTTTCACTTCACTTTCACACAGGGTAATCAGAGAAACATAGCTAACGATTCCTGCCTTCAAGGCTCTTACAAGCTCACTGGAGAGATGAGGACAAACACAGGGCATTCACCGTTTTCCCAAACCATGCCAGGTAGCAGCTGTTCCAGGGCTGAAGACCTGCATGATGAAACAGTCGCCTGGTGCAACCTTCACCAGAAAATCACTGAAGCTGGCCCATGTTCCCCTTCTACTTCACAGATGTCGGAGCCCGGCCTCCTGNTAGAGAACCTCAGGGTTTCTCCATCACTTCCCATAGTTACTCCTCATCACTACCCAGTCACCTAGCACTAGCGATTTTACTTCTCTGGGAAAAAGACTGAAAGCCACAATAAACCAGTTGTGTGTCAGCCATGCACGGTGATACTTAATGGTATTAGTAGATCAAATATGGACTTGGTGGGAGGTTGTAAAAAAAAGACTCAAGTTGTAGAAGAGTGATTAGCTAGTTATTTTGCTAGAAAGTGTTAAGGTCCTTGCCATGTTTGGAATGTTAAAGTGATTCAATTATTGTTTTGTTCAGTCACTCAGTCGTGTCCAGCTCTTTGTGACCCCATGGACTGCAGCTCATCCTTGGTTGTCCCCTTCTCCTCTGGCCTTCAATCTTTCAGACTTTATTTCAATAAAAATTTAAAAATATTATTGAATAATAATAGCAACTCTAGCCATGTGAAACAGAACAAAATATGACTTATAACTCAAACTGCCTTTTAAAGAGAATGGATCCTGTTAGGAGAAGCTTTGTCTGCACTGGATGTAGAAATGCTTTATGATGCTCTTTTAGGAGCATAAGCTACAGGCAGCTGAGTGACTTTGCTTAGTGGAGGGGAAACTCTGGGGGAAAGAGAGGAAAAGGGGAGGACTCCATGATGCTGTGGGAAGGGCAGGTCATGGAGGAGCCCCAGGCAGCTGAGTGTTTAGAAAGGACTTTGAAGAAAAGGAATGAAGACATGGAGGATTAAATTGTTGGTGGTGTGATCTGTTAGGCAATGACTCACCAGCTGTTTAGGATTTCCCTGGTGGCTCAGACGGTAAAGTGACTGCCTACAATGTGGGAGACCCAGGTTCGATCCCTGGGTTGGGAGGATCCCCTGGAGAAGGAAATGGCAACCCACTTCAGGACTCTTGCCTGGAAAATCCCATAGATGGAGGATCCTGGTAGGCTGCAGTCCATAGGGTTGCAAAGAGTCGGACACGACTGAGGGACTTCACTTTTCTTTCCCCAGCTCTTTAGTAACATCCTCCAAGGTTTTGTGTGAGTGACTCAGATGGTAAAGAATTTGCTCACTGTGCGGGAGACCCAAGTTCAATCCCTGGGTCAGGAAGGTCCCCTGGAGGAGGAAATGGCAACCCACTCTAGTATTCTTGCCTGGAGAATCCCACGGACAGAAGAGCCAGTGGGGGCTGCAGTCCATGAGGTCGCAAAGAGTCGGACATGACTGAGCGACTAACACTTCCACTTTTTAAAAAATTTATTTATCCTTAGTTGGAGGATAATTACTTTACAATCTTGTGTTTGTTTCTGCCATAGAGCAACATGAATCAGCCATAGGTATACATATGTCCCCTTCCCCTTGAACCTCCCTCCCACCTCCCATCCCATCCCATCCCTCTCGCTTGTCACAGAGCACAGATTTGAGCTCTGAGTCATGCACCAGATCCCCACTGGCTGTCTATTTACAAATGGCAAAGCACATGTTTCCATGCTGCTCTCTCCATTCATCCCAGCCTCTCCTTCCCCCACTGTGTCTACAAGTCTGCTCTGTATCTAGTCTCCACTGCTGCCCTGCAAATAGGCTCATCAGTACCATCTTTCTAGAGTCCATATATATGCGTTAATATACAATATTTGTTTTTGTCTGTCTTACTTCACTCTGTATAATAGGCTCTAGGAGAAGGCCACTTTTAAACTGAAGAAGGGATTATTTCTCCCCTGGACAAGGACAAGGAGGAAAATACTTGATGCAACAAGGCAATGGCCCCAGTGAAAGAAGGTCACCAGAATTTGAGCACACCTGGAACTCACAGGCATCTTGGGGTGGTCTTGGGATTTCAACAAGCCATGGCTTTGGCTTTAAATTTTTAAATTTTAAGTAATTTTAAATAAATTTCAAGGTCTGGGAAGCCCCAGCTGATATAAAGTCTTTATGTGATAAAGAGATGACTGTTTTCTTGAATAACATGCACCCTGCAAAAGATAAATGTGAGCAGATAAGCCATGTAGCAGACCAGTAAATGTTTTTACTTACTATCTTTCTTCTTTATCAAATTCTCAGTAGCCAGAACACACAGATGAAAGACAACGAGATGAACTTGAATCGAGAGCCCTGTAAGGAAAATGTAGGAGGAATTCTAATAGAAGTCCAGAGGGAAGGATCAAAGATGGCAAGGAATAAATAATGGAAGAAATGTGAATAGAAAATTAATCTGTACTGAAAAAACAGCATGCATCTTGAGATTTTTTAAAAATGCTAAGCACGATAACTTCATAAGCATAACTTTAAAATAACATCTAGACCTATGCTGGTAATTTTCTAGCCAATAAGGATGAAGAGGAAGATTCTAAAAGCTCCCAAGAGAAAATCATCTATTAAAAAACAAGAATATAAGGGCCATAAAGATCTTATGCCAGACAGTGCCATGAAGAAAATGATATATCTGACTATATAAAGACTACAGATTCCTGCCTTTTGCTATTTACTGAAATCTAAAATAAAACAAAACTTTGTATCTATTTGAGACATATATATGTAACTAGATTAAAAAGTCTTGAAAAGGATACCAAGCAAATTTAACTGGGTGCAGCTCTGGAGGAAGGAGGGGGATGATGTGGAAAGAATTTTCCCTGTTTTTATTGTGTGTTCATCTCCATTTCAATTATTGAAAAGCTGCCCTATGACTTGAAGCTTTTTTAAAATATGTAAAACTCATAAAAACAGAATTCCCTTTGCAGAATAACAGATGAGGAACTGCTTACTTAATAATTTCATCATTGATTCATTTATTCTGCACATATTGACTGGCCACCTACTGTGTGCCAGGCATTATTTTAGGCACTAAGAATACAGTTGTGAACAAAACAGATAAAGGCTCCTGCTGTTGTGGTGTTTTATACTCTAATTAGTAGAGATATTGGCTTCCCAGGTGGCATTAGTGGTAAAGAACTTGCCTGCCAATGCAGGAGACTTAAGAGACACAGGTTTGATCCCTGGGCCAGGATGATCCCCTGGAGAAGGGAATGGCAACCCACTCCAGTCTTCTCACCTGGAGAATTCCATGGGCAGAGGAGCCTGGCAGGCTACAGTCTATGAGATAGCAAAGAGTCAGACACAACTAAAGCGACTAAGTACACATGTATGCAAGAAGAGACTCCCCAAGCCTCATTCTTTCTCTCTCTCTGCCTTGTGAGGGCTCAGTGAGAGGCGGCTGTCTGCAATCCAAGGGTGAGCTCTCACCAGCCACAGACCCTGCTGGCATCTTGATCTTGGACCGTCAGTCTCTAGAACTTCGAGAAAAATATTTCTATTGTTTAAGCCGCTCGGTCTTCAGCTTTTGTTATTTTGCTCTGGTATTTGCAAGCTGACTGGCACAGACGACAGCATGCAGAGTTTTACAGAGCAATATACTCCTAGATGCACATTAGGCATTTTATGTCTGTTATATCCCAACAGAAAATGTAAAGGATAAAATAAAAGAATCCCTCCAGCATCACCAAGGAGAAACACCTGAACCAGGTAAACAGCTGACATTTCTGGATCCTCTCTTGGATCTGGACACTGGGTCCCAGCTGAGCCAGTGCCAGGCAACAGGGAGCCAGGCCAGCCTGAACTCACAGAAGGATTCTGGGCTGGAGCAGGATGGTGAACAGGGAGGGTCCTGCTACTGAGAGACCCAGGCCTTCTTTTTCCCTCAGGCGATGGAGGAGATGGCCCAGCTGGGAGGGCGGAACAGGGCAGGAGATGACCTCTGCCCCCTGCCCAGGCCAGTGGTCGTGGTCAAACCCTGGTGACCCCGCCTTCTGTCCCCACAGTGCTTGGTCTACCAAGTGCCTCATGATTCTGAAGGCAGAGCTCTTGGTGGACAGCAAGACCCACCCAGATGCTCGTGAGCTGGGCACACACGAGGTGGACGAGAGATGCCATGTGACGCAGAGTTAGCACCAAGAGTGGAATGATTCCAGTGGACATTCATCACCTGTGGCTTGAGAGAAACATGCTCCCCTTTCCTGTTTTGCTTTCAGAACCTTGGTATATTTCATTTTCTGGCCCCAATCTGACCACAGAGCAGCACTTTTGACTTGAAACTGCTTTCCAGGAGAACTTCTTGAGCAATCCTGAGACAGGTTGGGACCTGAGATCCTTTGCTTGCACATGGACACACCTCTCCTCCAGCAACAAAATGCAAAGAAACTGTATGGGACTGAAAATAACTGTGTGCATGCACAGTTGGGGCTAATTCTGGAACCAAAAAATACAAAGAGACAGGAAAAAAAAATCAACTGCCACTTCTGAGGAGCCCGAATCAAAAATAAGGTGTCAAAAGCAAAAGCAGAGTGCTACGCATGCCCTCTGCACACAATACCACCAGAGGGGTGGGCAAACCACTGAAGCTGTCCCTCCAGCCACCTCTGGACACACCTCTGTCCTCATCCCAAACAAGGAATCAACATGCCCCACCTCTGGGAGTGAGCAAAGAACCTGTTAACTTTTCTCTCCCCTCTCCCTACCCTGGCTGCAGCACCCCCAATAAACCCTTGCCTGAATTTCCTGTCTAGCTTCTTGTTTATTTATATTGATTGGGGAAGGCCAAGAAATTGGGTAAGAATCCTAATAAAACTTTATATCTATGCTTTTCATATGTACTCTCACTTCTAAAAATGTGGAATGACTTCCAACCAAGAAATACATTTCTGACAGCAGGCACAAGCTTAGATTTTCCACAAATATCCCCCATATTGGGTGTACCCTATGCTAAGGAAAATTAAAGAAAAAAATTCACTTATTCATTTAGAAAGTATTTATTGAATGTTGATAATAGGAAAGGCTCTGTATCCAAATCTAGATATCTAGAGAGAGTGATGATTTGCTTAAAGATTCATGGCTAAGTTTCTCTGTGTCTTTAGGAGTTTACTGACAGCTAACGAAGTGAAACATGAAGGGGATTAAAGATGGAAAAAGTAAATTAATACCAGATTGGGATGAACTGAGATGAAAACATTACTGATCAATGAGAAAACAAGATGCTATTTTCAATAGGTTCATTTACACATTTTTTCAGAATACATTTTGTGAAAAGTGAGGTATAACTATGTACAAACGATCCCTTCCCATCAAGTGAACTGTCCTTGATAGTCTTATATGAAAAGGAAAATAGCTTCACTTTATTAATGTAACTGAATTTAGTTACATTATTTCCTTTGAATCATTATTAGCAGACAACAGTATGAAGCTATGAAATTCACTTGAAGTATCCTCCATAAAGAATTATACTTTCTCTACTGTTCCCAACAATGGGCGTAGACCTCCTGTTACAGGCTAGCTCCAACTGATGCTGTAAAAGTCAGAGGTTGTGCGAATAAGGATAAATACTCTATTTTGGTCATTTCCCTAAATTTCTTCCTACTGTTAGTGAACAGAAGAAGATGTGCCGAGGGTTAAATACTTTTGGTGAAACCAAATTAGAGGCTGTTTTATTGTGGGGTGTCTCAAAGACCAGATGCCCTGAGGCGCACGTTGAGTCTTACGATGGGAATGCCTTGTGTGGTGTGGCCCCAGCTAACCTGCTCCGAGGGCAACCTCATGAAGCATCTTGCAGGCTAGTGGTCTATCAGAACACATCTCCCAAAAACACTCTTCTGTCTGAAAATATCAGGAAAGACAGTTGTTATAAGACAAATGCCCTTCACCTTGGGCTCACTCTGCTATGCATGCCCACTGTGCTTCCTGACATTACAGGACAGCGTACAAGGCTGTCTTTGCTGGGAAACCCTGGTTTCCAGTTCAGAGGCTGTGAGGCATGAAGTGGGATGTGTCTACTTGTGATCTCCATAACATCACCTAACTCTGACCTCTATCCTCTCAGTTTCACATCTGATTTGCTGGGTGTCTGTGCAGGGGTTACAGAGACTCCTGCGGTTGGCAAGAAACTCGGATTACAGACAGAGGTGAGAGATGGGGGCAAGGGTGGGGTCAGAGGTCCATCCTGCCCTTAGAGGTTGGCTGAGGGCACTAGGGGGGCAGGGATCCAGGCAGCAGGGAAACCTGGAGGAGGAGGGCTCAGCAGACCGGCAGGGACAGGGAACAGGAGATGGTCATGACATGTTAGTTTCAGCTATGGTTCTGCAGTGATAACAAACAAAGCTAAAGTCTCCCTGTTTTAGCACAACCACAGTTTTACCTCTCACTCACCCCACAGCATGAGATGAGCCAGTGGCTTCGTGAGCAGCTCTTCTCCATGCGGTGACTCCAGAGCCCAAATCCTTGACCTTAGGATGCTGCCATCTTAGCCACATGGTTTCCATGGTTACTGAGGAGGAGGGAAGGAGACACAAACCTAACGCCATGAGCTGGAAACTTTGGAATGAAAATCCACAACCATAACTCCATGGCCCCATCTATTTAGCCGGTCTACACTTTCCCAGGATCCAGACATTGACCAGCACTTAGCAAATGCTCGATAAAGTCTTATGACTGAACAGTGCAGGGTTGCTGGTTTTCAACTAAATGTATTGACTTTCCTATTTCCCTCAAACACGGAGGATATAATTCCAAAATAAAGCAGTGGACCTCCGAGCAGGCTATTTCATGGGAAGGTCAAGCTGGCACACTAACTGTGGGGCCTCCCATGAAGAAGACCTACTGGGCTGTTAGCTCTTTCTCTGACTCTTCAGAGCTTGTACAGACAGGCCCACTTACCCATCCCGAACACCAGCAAATCCCCTGCACCCTGCATGTGCTGCAGAATCTCTGCCAGCTGCTCCTCATACGTGAGCTCACCCCCACCACCACCACAAATGGGAATAACTTATAGCAACAGACAAGGGAAAACGGAGATTTGAGAGCTTCCTATTCAATATACAACCATGCTTAGAACTTAATAAATGTAAAAGGTTGAGAAAATTGAGCATGAGATTAAGGAATGTGACTGTTTCTCAAAACCCAGAGTATGATGAGCTTGTCCACTACAACTGCCCAAGGACTGAGAAACTGGTCCGACCTGAAGCTCTGGCTCGTACATTGAGCAGATTTCCCCCACCATCCCCACGACCCAGGGAAAATTCAATCATATCATAATTACTCTTGACCGAGTGAATGGGAGCAGGCATGGAGAAGCAGCAGAAAAGCACCCACAGTAAAGAGCGGTTTTCTCGGGAGCCCCCTGGGGCTTTTTTATCCTAAAAATGATGTTCATCACTGTACTAATCTAAGAAGGCATTTTTCAGTTTTAAAGGCAGGGTTGCCCAGAGCACAAGCTCTGCAGTAATTTGATGGAGGTCTCAGGCTGTCACAACCAGCATGACCGAGTGAGTTTCCATTTCAGAATGCCTTGGCAAGAAGGAAAGAATAAGACCCATGCCCAAGCTTATGGCTAAGAAGCAATCACAAGGAGTGCCAGTCCCATCACTGCCTCCCTCTTATGCTTAGGTGGTCTGCAGAGCCTGGTCTCTGAGACTCCAGGCAATGTCTCAGGGCAGTCCAGGCTCTGCAAAAGGGCTTCCTCTCCTGCCCCCTCCTGGTTGAGACAGATCAGCACAGACACCCCTGGGTGTACCCCCTGGGGTTTCCCTTAGTTTGCAGGGACTCACTCAGCCTCATTCACTGAATTAAGCAATCGAGTGTTTGATGCCCGAGATCCAACCAATCCATTCTGAAGGAGATCAGCCCTGAGATTTCTTTGGAAGGAATGATGCTAAAGCTGAAACTCCAGTACTTTGGCCACCTCATGCGAAGAGTTGACTCATTGGAAAAGACTCTGATCCTGGGAAGGATTAGGGGCAGGAGGAGAAGGGGATAACAGAGGATGAAATGGCTGGATGCATCACGGACTTAATGAATGTGAGTCTGAGTGAACTCCAGGAGATGGTGATGAACAGGGAGGCCTGGCGTGGGGATTCATGGGATCACAAAGAGTCAGACACAACTGAGCGACTGAACTGAACTGAACACAGGGTAATAGGGCTTCACTTGTGGCTCAGCTGGTAAAGAATCTGCCTGCAATGTGGGAGACCTGGGTTTGATCCCTTGGTTAGGAAGATCCCCTGGAGAAGGAAAAGGCTACCCATTCCAGTATTCTGGCCTGGAGAATTCCATGGACTGTCCATGGGGTTGCAAAGAGTCAGACATGACTGAGCGACTTTCACTTCACTTTCACACAGGGTAATCAGAGAAACATAGCTAACGATTCCTGCCTTCAAGGCTCTTACAAGCTCGCTGGAGAGATGAGGACAAACACAGGGCATTCACCGTTTTCCCAAACCATGCCAGGTAGCAGCTGTTCCAGGGCTGAAGACCTGCATGATGAAACAGTCGCCTGGTGCAACCTTCACCAGAAAATCACTGAAGCTGGCCCATGTTCCCCTTCTACTTCACAGATGTCGGAGCCCGGCCTCCTGAGGACAGGAGACGCCTCCCCCCTCCCCCTGCTCATTCTGCAGTCCGCAGCCCCACCCCCACTGTGCTGAAACCCCTGTCCTCCAGACCTCAGCTACTGCAGTGGTCACCAAGGATGCCCCCTCCCCTGTGACTCCTTCCACGGTCAGACCTAGTCCTGGGCAGCCTTGGGGATCAGAGTCTCACACAGCCCTTAGCCAAGCTAACTGTTCTGCCACTGGATTGGGTTATTTTAGTTTATTCCAGTTCCTCTTTTACTCTTAAAACATGGCGTACATCCCCTTTGTTTTTAATTATTTTTTAATTGAAGGATAATTGGTTTACAGAATTGTGTTGCTTTCTGTCAAGCATCAACATGAATCAGCCATAGGTATATACATCCCCTCCCTCCCCTTTGTTTTGACAGGAAACAAGTCTGCATCCCTCTTAAGACCCACCCCTCTCTCTCCATATAGTCAAAGCTATGGTTTTCCCAGTGGTCATGTATGGATGTGAGAGCTGGACTATAAAGAAAGCTGAGCACCAAAGAATTGATGCTTTTGAACTGTGGTGTTGGAGAAGACTCTTGAGAGTCCCTTGGACTGCAAGGAGATCCAACCAGTCCATCCTAAAGGAAATCAGTCCTGAATATTCATTGGAAGGATTGATGCTGAAGGTCCAATTCTTTGGGCACCTGATTCGAAGAACTGACTCCTTGGAAAAGCCCCTGATGCTGGGAAAGATTGAAGGCAGGAGGAGAAGGGGATGACAGGGTATGAGATGGTTGGATGGCGTCACCAGCTCAATGGACATGAGTTTGAGCAAGCTCCAGGAGTTGGTGAAGGACAGGGAAGCCTGGTGTGCTGCAGTCCATGGGGTCTCAAAGAGTCAGACACAACTGAGCGACTGAACTCCCTCTCTGCCAACCGGTAGGCCCTAGGCTAAGTATAAGCATCTCAATATCTCTTTAGAGGGTAAATATCAACCCCTGGCCACAAAGCCCATATCTTTCTTGAAAACCCTGAGCGCAGGTGTTGGGGGTCAGCTCAGCAGCTTAGGGGCACCCCCTCTGTGGTTCTGTCTTCTCCGGGTCCCAGGGGACCAGCCACAGCCTCAGCATCCTGTCTTCATTCAGCTGTTTTTAAGGGCAGAAGGTACAGACCCTTCTGCCCACACAGTTCTCTCTACTGGAAAAGCAGGCTGTCCCCCAGCCCTCCGGAAGGCCTCCCTTCACCAAAAGAAGCAAGATAGTGATTCTGTTGGCAAGGAAGGTGGGTGAACGTGAGTCAACAACAGCATCTGCCACCATCAGCCAGGGTGTCTGTGGCCACAGGTGAGGCCCATCTCTTTAGTAGTACTTTTTTCTTTTTTTTTTTGGTGGGGGGTGGAGATCTTTTAGTGTCAATGTAAACAGTGACACTTTTGTTTTTATAAAATGATTAAGCTGATGTCTTTAAAAAAAGATTACACTGGCTGAAGCAGTGTTAATTTATTTTATTGTATAACAAGACTGGTGCTTCGGGCTTTGTTAACCAAAAGAACGGGAAATTGGGGTGGGAAATTAGTGATACTGGATGGATGGCTGCCTGGCCAGGAGCTTCTAGAGGGAAGAGGAGGACTAACGGAGTGGCAGGTGGCAGGGGAACTTGGATACCCCTTAAAGACACTGAATTTTACCATGGCGTTGGAACACTTGGCAAAGAAAAGCAGGAACAGGTTTTCTGCTTCCAATGATTTATTATTTCCCAAAGCCAACTGGGAAGTCATTTCAGCTGCCCAGTCAGCTCATAAACTCCATTTCTTACTACACCAACTTCCTAACTTGAGAAACCCTAGGAACTCGGGGTGGGCAGACAGAGAACTGTGTGGAACTTCCTCCAGCAGCTCAGAACCTGCGTGAGAGGGACCATTTTACACAGATGTCCTCGACTTTGCCACAGATTGTCCCTGATTCTATAGAGAGGGTTGGGAGATGCGGGGTCTACTTGGGAAAGAGAGCCACCAGATTCTGTCACACGCCTAAAGATGACGGCATCTTCCCAGGTCGCTTCAGGTCTGGGGCCAGATTGGAAAAACTGTGAGAATCTGGTGTGGAGGGAGGGAGACCGATGGGGAGTCCCCCATTGAGGCCTGGAAAATGAACAGATAGACTGTGCCTGGTAATTTTGCTCTGAAGTGAGGCCTGCGTGGGTGTGATTGCCGAGGACTGGCCTCAGGCCTGTGCTGAGAAGACCCCACCTCCTGCACAGCAGTGCTTCTCACGCTTCGGCAGCACCAGAACTGCCTGGAGCTCCTGCTGTGACTCACATGGCTGGACCCCAGCTCCAGGGCTTTTGATTCCATGGTTCTAGGGTGCGGCATGAGAACTGGCATTTCTAACAAGTTTCCAGGGGACACAGTTGCTGCTGGTCTGGGGCCCACACTTTGAGAACCACTCTCCACAGCCTCCTTCTGGCAGTCCTTTCCAGTGGGGACCATGCTTCCTTGCTCGTGGGCCTGAAATGACAGCCAGTTACAACCTTGCNTTCTTCAGGGCCCATAACACACACTAGAGGCTACAAGAACAACCCTACCAAGGCTCAGACTGCAAGCCAGCAGTTACATCCAAGGAGACGCAGTGTTAGGGATCTTGGCAGATGGGAAAGTTCAAGGAAGGTGGCCTTAATGCCTGCGATGTGGGATTAGAGAGACAGGGGGATGGTGACTTTGGGTCTGAGGATGAGAAAATGAGGTGAGACCTACAGTCTAGGGAAGTCTGCTAAACTCAGTGGGCAGCTGGTGCCTGGCAATAACTCCTCTCTCTGCCCATGGCCAAGGTATGGGGGAAAAAACACATAAGCAAGCTCTTTGATCTTTATATTTTTATTTTTCATATTTTGTTTAGTATTATTGAAGCCTGCAAGGCTCCTCTGTCCATGGAATTCTCTAGGCAAGAATACTGGAGCAGGTCACCATTCTTTTCTCCAGAGGATCTACCTGACCCAGGGATAGAACCCGGGTCCTTTGCACTGCAGGCAGATTCTTTACCATCTGAGCCACCAGGGAAGCCATATATATGTAAACTACATCTAATAAAGATGTGACTTCAACCAGCAGTGCCTGAGAGGCCATAGGCATTTTTGTTTTTAACCAAAACTCACTGAAAATGGAGAAGGAGAAAGAAGTAGGGGAAGGGAGAGTAGGGAAGGAGGAGGGAAAAGGAGGGAGGGAGGAGGGAGGGAGGAGAGGG
>SJYX01000620.1:18629-75322 GCA_006410675.1 Oreotragus oreotragus | reverse complement strand
AATGTTGAGGTTTAAGCCAACTTTTTCACTTTCCTCTTTCACTTTCATCAAGAGGCTTTTTCATTTTTCTTCACTTTCTGCCATAAGGGTGGTGTCATCTGCATATCTGAGTTTATTGATATTTCTCCCAGGAGTCTTGATTCCAGCTTGTGCTTCTTCCAGCCCAGCGTTTCTCATGATATACTCTGCATATAAGTTAAATAAGCAGGGTGACAATATACAGCCTTGATGTACAGCTTTTCCTATTTGGAACCAGTCTGTTGTTCCATGTCCAGTTCTAACTGTTGCTTCCTGACCTGCATATAGGTTTCTCAAGAGGCAGGTCAAAGCAGCCTCTAAATAATCTAAGAATGGGTCAACATAGACAAATTAAAATGGAATATTTTTAAATGTTCCAGTAACACAAAAGGCAAGAAATGAAGATCAGAAAATTGAAAAAAAAAAAAAAAAGAGGGAACAAAGAGGAAAAAATAGCAAAATGAAAGTCCTAAATCCAAAACTCCAAAAATGACATTGAAGATAAACAGTTGAAATATATCAAGTAAAAGCGAAATATATTGTCAGAATAAACAGGAAAACAAACAAACAAATATATGACACAGTGTAAGCTGCCTGCAAGGAACTCACTTCAAATACAATGACACAGTTAATTTATAAGTAAAAGGATGAAATAAGATATTCTATGCAAATATTAAAAGAAAGGTAGAATAGCTCTATTAATATGAAACAAGTAGACTTTAGAGCAAAGCAATTATTAAGGATAAAAAGAGGTATAATATAGTGATAGAATGTTGATTCAAGAGGAACACGTAATGATCTTAAATGTACACACATCAAATCAATAAGCATCGAAATAGCTGTTGGCAAAAGCTGAGAACAGAAAGCACAGTAGACGAATGCACAGTTACAGTTGGAAACTCCAGCATTCCTCCCAGAGTCACTAATAAAACTAGCAGAATGAAAATCACCAAATAGGCAGAAGAAATGAAAGACACTATTGAATAACTGGATCCAATAAATATTTATAAAGCATTCCCACACGACATTTTTTTCCAGCGCTCAAGGAACATTCATAAAGGTACACCAAATCCAGGGTCATAAAAAAGATTAACAAATGTAAAAAGAAGAACTGAAATCTTACAAAAGTACTGTCACTCCAGGAAGACTGCGGGCTTACCCAAGGATATGCTCCCAGGAAACACTATAGAAAGCTTTACCTTCTAGAAGGAGGGAGGGTAAGAGGGAAACAGACCTCACTAAACTCATCCAGCCAGTCATGACCCAGGGGGACAAGCAAGTGAAAACAGTGAGTCCCAGGGATGGGAGACCGGTATCCAGAGTTGCTACAATATGTTGTCTAAAATCTCCAGTTTCCAACAAAAAAAAATTATAAGGCATTCAAAGAAACAAGAAAGTATAACTCATACACCAGGAAAACAAACAAACAAACAAACAGGCAACAGAAACTGCCTGAGAGAGAGAGAAGTCAAATCTAACAGAAGACAACTTCAAATTAGCCATTACAGATATGTTCAAGAACTGAAAGGAGCTACGATTAAAGAAGTAAAGGAATGTGTGATGACAATGCTGCATTATGGAGACTACATCAGTAAAAAGACAGAAATTATATAACAGAACCCAATGGTCATTTGGGAATTGAAAGGTATAATAACTGAAATGAAAACTCACTAGACAGGCTGGAGGGTACATTTGAACTGGTGGAAGAAAGAATCAGCAAGCTTGAAGACAGCAAGATGATGCAACCTGAAGAGCAGAGAGAAAAAAGAATGAAGAAAAATGAACATCTCAGAAATGTTTGGGATTCCACTAAACCAATAGATGCATAATGAAGTACCAGAAGGAAAGGAGATGGAGAAGGGAGTAGAAAAAATATACAAAGAAATAATTTTGAAAAAGTCCCAAATTTATTGACGAAAATAATAATCTATACATTGAGGATGTTCCACAAACTCCAAATATGATAAATACAAGGAGATCCACAAACAGACAAATCACAGTAAAAATGCTGAGATCTGAAGACAAGGAGAAAATCTTGAAAGCAGTGTGAAAAAAAGACACATCACTTACCATCACTTACCCCTTACCAGGGGACACCAATAAGAAAAATAATTAACTTCTCCTTAGAAACAATGGAAGTCAAGTGCAGCGGGACAACATGCTCAAGGCGCTCAAAGAAAAATAGTCCACCTAGCATCCTAAGACGGCAGAACTTTCTTTCAAAAATAAAAGGCAAAGTAAAAGCTCTGTCAGATCAAAACCAGAAATGTGTTAGCAGAGCTGCCTTACGAAAAATACTAATAAAAGTTCTTCAGGTTGAAACCAGAACAGGTTAGTATGCAATTGTAAAAGATAATATAACTGAACAAAAAAGGAGACCTAAAGAAATGGAAAGAAAGCCTGTGTTCACAGATGGAAGATTTAATATTGTTAAGATCACAGTATTTCCTAAAGTAATCTACATATTCATTGCCATTCTTAACAAAATTCCAAGGAATGTTTTTGCAGAAATGAAAATTTTTGTCTTAAAATTCATATGGAATTGCAAGGGACCCAGAATAGTCAACACAGTCAAAAAATAAAAATAAATTTTGAGTATTCTCACTTTCTGATTTAAAATTTTACTGCAAATCAATAGTAATCAAAGCAGTGTATGGTACTGGCATAAGGATGAAAGTGAAAGGCAGTCGCTCAGTCGTGTCCGACTCTTTGTGACCCCATGCACTATACAGTCTTTGTGACCCCATTCCACTATACATGGAATTCTCCAGGCCAGAATATTGGAGTGGGTAACCTTTCCCTTCTCCAGGGGATCTTCCCAACCCAGGGATTGAACCAAGGTCTCTTGCATTGCAGGTGGATTCTTTACCAGAATTCTTGCAGGTGGATTATTTACCAGAATTCTTTACCAGAATCTTAGGCCACAAGGGAAGCCTAAGAATACTGGAGTGGGTAGCCTGTCCCTTCACCACCAGATCTTCCTGACCCAGGAATCAAACCAGGGTCTTCTGCATTGCAGGTGGATTCTTTTCCAACTGAGCTATCAGGGAAGCCCAGCATAAAGACAGATGTGTTCATCAACAGAATAGAATTAGGAGTCCAGAAATGCATTCATATACCTATAATCAATTGATATTCAACAAAAAAAAATGGCTTTGGGACAACTGAATATCCACATCCAAAAGAATGAAGTTGAACCCTTCACACCATAGATGAAAATTAATTCAAAAATAGATTAAAGACCTAAGTTTAAGAGCTAAAACCATAAAATTTTTAGAAGAGAACATGAGGGCAAATCTGTGTGATCTTAGATTTGGCAAGGATTTGTTAAATATGATGCCAAAAGCACAGGTAACACAAGAAAGGACAGATAAACTGGACTTCATCAAAATTTAAGTTTTATACATCAAAAGTCATTTTCAAGACTAAAAAGATAACTCACAGAATGGGAGAAAATATTTTCAAATCATATATCTGACGAAAGACTTGTATCCAGAACATGTAAAGAATGTGCTCAGCTGAATGACCTAATAGTAAAAATAAGTAAAGAACTTGAACAAATGTTTCTCCCAAGAAAACATACAAATAGTCAGCAAGCACATGGAAATACACTCACCATCATTAGTCATTAGGAAAATGCACACCAAGAACCACAGTGAGACACCACTTCCCACTCAGAATGGCTGTAATAAAAGAGTCAAATAATGACAAGTACTGATGAGGATGGTGGAGAATTGTAACCTTCATTTACTGCTGAGAATAGAAAATAGTGCAGCCACTTTGAAAAACATTTTTTAAAAATATTTATTCATTTACTTAGCTCTGCCAGGTCTTAGTTGCCATGTGTGGGAGCTTTCATTGCAGCATGTGGGATCTAGTTCCCCAACCAGGGATTGAACCTGTGCGCCCTGCATTGGGAGCATGGAGTCTTAACCATGGGACCACCAGGGAAGTCTCTGAAAAACATTCTGACAGTTTCTCAAAGTATTGAAAATAGAGTACCAGGCTTCCTTGGTAGCCTGATACTTGGCTCAGTGGAAAAGAATCTGCCTGCCAGTGCAGGAGACATGAGTTCAATTCCTGATCTAGGAAGATCCTACATGCCGCCGAACAACTAAGCCCATATATGTGCCACAACTACTGAGCCTGTGTTCTAGAGCCCAGGAGTCGCAACTACTGACCCCTGAGCCTTAAACCTAATCTCCGCATCAAGAGACCCCATTGCCATGAGAAGCCTACGCACCACAACTAGAGAGTAGCCCCTAATCGCTGCAGCCAGAGAAAAGTCTGCACAGCAACAAAGACCCAGCACAGCCAAAAATAAATAAAATATTTTAAAAATTACTGAGTCTGAGGCTACAATTACAAAAACAAAATAAGAGTTACCATATGAACCAACAACCCCACTCCTAGGTATATATCCAAGAGAACTGAAAACATAGATCCACAAAAACACTGGTACACAAACGTTCACCGAAAGATTACCACCATTGCAAAAATTTGGATAGAACCCTGCTGTCAATCCTCTTCATTACAGGGGACTGGAACACAAAAGTAGGAAGCCAAGCGCTACCTGGAGTAACAGGCACATTTGGCCTTGGAGTACAAAACAAAGCAGGGCAGGGGCTAACAGAGTTTTGCCAGGAGAAAGCACTGGTCATAGCACACATGCTCTTCCAACAACACAAGAGAAGACGCTACACACGGACTTCACCAGATGGTCAACACCGAAATCAGAATGATTATATTCTTTGCAGTCAAAGATGGAGGACTATACCCGTCAGCAAAAATAAGACCAGGAGCTGACTGTGGCTCAGATCATGAACTCCTTATTGCCAAATTCAGACTTAATTGAAGAAAGTAGCATTCAAGGGCACATGGGCATATGGCCCTTTCAGTGTACTGTGTGCCTGAAGACATTTACTGTGAAAAGCACACTTCAGGACCACTTGAATATACACAGTGGGGATCGGCCATACAAATGCCACTGTTGTGACATGGATTTCAAGCACAAATCTGCCCTCAAAAAGCATTTAACCTCTCTCCATGGCAGAAGCAGTGGTGAAAAACTACCCAAGCATGATCTGGAAAGGCAAAACCTACTGTGACTAGAACCACACCTTGTTATGTAAGCTGTATATCATTCTGTTGGGCAAGTCTTTCTATAGAAATGCAGCACTTGTAATATTGCATTTCCACCCCCATCTTGAGATCTTATTTTTGGTCTACCTACACGTGTTATGACTTCACTTTCACTTTTCACTTTCATGCATTGGAGAAGGAAATGGCAACCCACTCCAGTGTTCTTCCCTGGAGAATCCCAGGGACAGGGGAGCCTGGAGGGCTGCCGTCTATGGGGTCGCACAGAGTCAGACACGACTGAAGCGATGCAGCAGCAGGGAAAACCACTAGACTATTCAGGTAAGACCTAAATCAAATCCCTTACGATTATACAGTGGAAGTGACGGATAGATTCAAGAGATTAGATCTGATAGATAGAGCGACTGATGTACTAGGGGCGGAGGTTCATGACATTGTCCAGGAGACAGGAATCAAGACCATCCCCAAGAAAAAGAAATGCAAGAAAGCAAAATGGTTGTCTGAGGAGGCCTTACAAATAGCTGTCAAAAGAAGAGAAACTAAAAGCAAAGGAGAAAAGGAAAGATATACCCATTTGAATGCAGAGTTCCAAAGAATAGCAAGGAGAGGAAAGAAAGCCTTCCTCAATGATCAGTGCAAAGAAATAGGGGAAAACAATAGAATGGGAGAGGCTAGGGATCTCTTCAAGAAAATTAGAGATACCAAGGGAATATTTTATGCAAAGATGAGCACAATAAAGGACAGAAATGGTATGAACATGAGAGAAGCAGAAGATATTAAGAAGAGGTGGCAAGAATACACAAAAGAACTGTACAAAAAAGATCTTCATGACCCAGATAATCATGATGGTGTGATCACTCACCTAGAGCCAGACATCCTGGAATGTGAAGTTAAGTGAGCCTTAGGAAGCATTACTACGAACAAAGCTAGTGGAGGTGATGGAATTCCAGTTGAGCTATTTCAAATCCTGAAGGATGATGCTGTGAAAGTGCTGTACTCAATATGCCAGCAAATCTGGAAAACTCAGCAGTGGCCACAGGACTGGAAAAGGTCAGTTTTCATTCCAATCCCAAAGAAAGGCAATGCCAAAGAATGCTCAAACTATCACACAATTGCACTCATCTCACAAGCTGGCAAAGTAATGCTCAAAATTCTCCAAGCCAGGCCACAACGGTACATGAATCATGAACTTCCAGATGCTCAAGCTGGATTTAGAAAAGGCAGAGGAACCAGAGATCAAATTGCCAACATCTGCTGGATCATGGAAAAAGCAAGAGAGTTCCAGAAAAACATCTACTTCTGATTTATTGACTACGCCGAAGACTTTAACTGTGTGGATCACAACAAAGTGGAAAATTCTTAAAGAGATGGGTATACCAGATCACCTGGCCTACCTCCTGATAAATCTGTATGCAGGTCAAGAAGCAACAGTTAGAACTGGACGTGGAACAACAGACTGGTTCCAAATTAGGAAAAGAATATGTCAAGGCTGTATACTGTCACCCTGCTTATTTAACTTATATGTAGAGTACATCATGTGAAATGCCAGGCTGGATGAAGCACAAGCCAGAATCAAGCTTGCCGGGAGAAATATCAATAACCTCAGATATGCAGATGACACCGTCCTTATGGCAGAAACCAAAGAAGAATGAAAGAACCTCTTGATAAAAGTGAAACAGTAAAGTTGGCTTAAAACTCAACATTCAGAAAACTAAGACCACGGCATCTTGTCCCATAACTTTAGGGAAAATAGATGGGGAAACAATGGAAACAGTGACAGATTTTATTTTCTTGGACTCTAAAATCACTGCAGATGGTGACTGCAGCCATGAAATTAAAAAACACTTGCTCCTTGGAAGAAAAGCTATGACCAAGTTAGACAGCATATTAAAAAGCAGAGACATTGCCAACAAAGATACATCTAGTCAATGCTATGGTTTTTCCAGTAGTCATGTATGGATGTGAGAGTTGGACTATAAAGAAAGCTGAGCGCCAAAGAACTGATGCTTTTGAACTGTGGTGTTGGGGAAGACTCTTGTGAGTCCCTTGGACTGCAAGGAGATCCAACCAGTCCATCCTAAAGGAAATCAGTCCTGAATATTCATTGGAAATACTGATGCTGAAGCTGAAACTCCAATATTTTGGCCACCTGATGCAAAGAACTGACTCACTGGAAAAGACCCTGATGCTGGGAGGGATTGAAGGTGGGAGGAGAAGGGGACGACAGGATGAGATGGTTGGATGGCATGACCGATGTGATGGACATGAGTTTGAGTAGGCTCCAGGAGCTGGTGATGGACAGGGAAGCCTGATGTGCTGCAGCCCATGGGGTTGCAAAGAGTTGGATACAACTGAGCTGAACAGAACTACTGTCAATCAATCAAGAACGAGATAGACAAATCATAGTATATCTATACCATGGGATATAATTTGGCTGTAAAATACAATGAAATATGACAATAGAATGAAGTATTGACATATTCTGCAACATGAATGAACCTTGAAAACTGTGTGCGAAATGAAAGAAAACATCACATGTTCTATTCCATTTATAGGAAATGTCCATAACAGCCAAATCTATGGAAATATAAAGTAGATTGGTGGTGCTTAGGCTGGGGTGAAAGGGAGGAAGTGAAGGGAATGGGAGGTCATAGATTAAGAGTTCATGGATACAAGATTTTTTTTTCCTAAATTTTTGCTTGCACTTCACAGCATGTGGCACCTTGGTTCCCTGACCAGGGATTGAACCCTTGCCCTCTGCATTGGAAAGTGGAGTCTTAATCCCTGGACCACTTGGGAAGACCCCAAGATTTATTTCTGAGGTGAGGAAAAATGTTCTAAAACTGACTGTGGTGATGGTTGCAAGTATCTGCAAATATAATAAAACCCATCTGTTCGCTTTGAATGGTGAATTGCATGGTATGTGAGTTACACCTCAATAAAGCTGATGATATCAAACACTGGCAAGAATCTGCACCATGATTACAAGGAGGAATACAGAATGGTTCAGTCACTCAGGGAAACGGTTTGGCAGTTTCTTATGAAGCTAAACATGTGCCCAGTTAAACACGACACATCTCTTAGTATTTACCCTAGAGAAATGAACATTCACGTTCACTAAAAAGCTGTACACAAATGTTTACAGCAATCCAATTCATAATCCCCCAAACTGGAAGCAATTCAATTCAGTGGGTGGGTAGATAAATAAACTGGTATGTTTATACAATGGAACTCTACCCATCAGTAAAAAAATAATAATAAACTATTGGTTCTTGCATCAACTTGGATGGACCTCAGGGCCATTATGTTGAATAAAAGAAGCCAGTCTTAAAAAGTTATGTAAGATTCCACTTTTTTTGACAGTCTCAAGAAATGCAAAGCTAGTGATGCAGAACAGATCAGTGGTTGCCAGGGATTCAGTGAAGAAGGACAAGGCTATAAAATGGTAGCATGAAGGAGTTTTGGGGGTTAATGGAACTATTTTTTATCCTTATCATGGCAGTAGTTACAGGAATCTATAGAAATGTTAAAATTCACAGAATGACATGCCCCAAAAGTCAAATTCTCTGCTCCCAAGAGTTCTTTTTTTGTATGTTAACTTAAAAATTAAAACTAAAAAAATTTTAATCAATACATAAAAGCAAACTAAAATTACAAAAAAATAAAGAGGACCGAGGAGAGAAAGAGAAGGTAGGAGAATTTACCTAACAACTCCAAGGCCCGCAAAGGAGACTTGTGAGGAAGAGGTACGCAGATACACACAGGTGTACCTAATAGGATTTATATAATGTGCTACCAAGCAGCCATGTGGCAGGCTATGTGATGGACAGGATGCAGGGTACATGGCTGGACATCATCCAGTAAGATCACGTGACCAGGAGTAGGCGGGAAGTTGGGGCCATGACTCCAGCTGCATCCTTGACCAAGTTCCAGGTAGGAGGGAACATGATGTGGTTTATGGTTCTCTCTGGTGCCTGCAGCATCTCAGGGCCAGAACAGAAGGAAGGGTTCTTGTGTCCTCAGGTGTGTAACACACAGTGTGAAAGGGTGGCAGAAAGTGAGCCACAAACAGGAGCTCCTCAGCCACTGTGACCCCAGCCACCGCCCCCCCCATGAGAAACCCTCCACCTGGACCCTGTCAGCCCCCTGAGAACTGGCCTAAAGACTGAGTTTTGGGTGGTTTGTTACTCAGCAGTAGCTAACAGATACATGTGGGGAAGTGCCAGGCCACAGAGGAGAGGGCGTGGACCTGCCTTCCAGCATATCTCTTCTCTGCTGAGACAGAGGAGAAGCACAGAAAACGGACCTGGCTCCTAACTCCACATCCCTCACTCGCCCTGCCACCCCCCTCACGATATTTAGTCACTCCTGGGCACATAGGACCAGCTTCCCCCAGCAGACACTTTCACATGTTTATTTTACAGAGGAAACCGTGATAGAGAGGCAATCTGCTTATAAGAAGACATGGGTTTGATCCTGAGTGGGGAAGATCTCTTGAAGAAAGAAATGGCAACCTGCTCCAGTGTTCTTGCCTGGAGAATTCCATGGACAGAGAAGTCTGGTGGGCTGCAGTCTACAGGGTCGAAAGAGTCGGACACGACTGAGTGACTAAACAACCGACCATATGAGGGGTCAGTACCTGCCTCGCAGGCCCCACCTGCAGGGAGCTGCCCCAGGTCCACTCCCCACCTCACTCAGTCACTGGACCCCATACGTAGGTCATCCCTGGGGGTGTGACCCAGGAGGAGCTGATAGCCGAGAGTCACCCGCTGACTACACTCCCTGGAGGTGGAAGCAAGTCCTTCCTGGAGGGAGACTGGGCCATGTCCTGGTGTCCATCATGGATATAATCAGAGTCCAGTGGTCACCGTGGGTGTTTGATAGCCTTAAAACAAAGATGGTATAAAATCACCTAACACATGTGTGATCTCACTCAACCTCAGACCCAGGGGCACAGGATCCTCCTCTTGAAGAAACAAGTGTGTAGAAGGTAGGCAATTGGGGGAGTGGTCAGAATGTACAGCCCAGCAGCCCCCATTCAGACCGAGCCTCCAGTTAGGAATCATGAGCACCCTCATAAATCCAACTAATTGAATCACCTGCCACAGGTGCCATGCATGGTGTATAGACAAGGATTTTTTTTTTTCTTTTTGAGATAGTCTCCATTTTATTTGTAGGACAGAAATTCAAAACCACTGGGGCAGGAATGACTGGAGTATTTGCATTTTGCAAGACGCACTTTTGGTTCTTCGCAGTTGAAATCACTTAAAAAAAAATCTGTGTGTCAGTCACTCAGTCCTGTCCAGCTCTTTGTGACCCCATGGCTGTAGCCCACCAGGCTCCTCTGTCCATGGGGATTCTCCAGGTGAGAATACTGGAGTGGGCTGTCATGCCCTCCTCCAGGGGATCTTCCCAACCCGGGGATCAAGCCCAGGTCTCCTGCATTGCAGGCAGATTCTTTACCATCTGAGACACCAGGGGAGCCCAAGAATACTGGAGTGGGTAGCCTATGCCCGTCCAGGGGCTCTTCCTGACCCAGAAATCAAACCCGGGGTCTCCTGCATTGCAGGCGGACTCTTTACCAACTGAGACACCAGGTCCTCCCCACTGCACACCATCAGACCTGCCTGCATCTCAGGGGCCCAGAAAGGCCCCCAGCAGACTTGGAGGAACACAGGAGGACACTTCCCTGTGTCTACCTGGCCCTGCAGTGGCTGGCTGGTGCACACAGGGGTTGCCCCACCAGGGTTGCCTACTCAAGCATGCCCTGCCATTGGACCCCAACCTCTGCATGGGGTTTCAGGAGCGTGTGGAGAAGCTCTGAGCCTGAGCACCAGTGGCCACCATTGTCCTTCCCTGCTGGGTGAGAGAGAGAGACAGTGTGTGTGTGCATGCATGTGCACATGCATGTGTGTACATGTGCCAGGAAGGGGCAAACCCTCTTGACGCCCAAAGTCCACACCCGCCCTCAGACCAGAATTCTCTATCTCCAGGGAGGTTCCTAAGCTCAAGAAGTCCTTGTCATGAACAAAATACTACTTATGCAGCCCTTTGCCCATTGCTGAGATGAATTCTCTCCAGTGCTGGTTCCTTTAGTCTTCACAACAACATGTATACTTGTGGGGTGTCCATGTCACAGTCAAGGAGACAGTCACAGGGAGCCAGTGAGGCCCCCACGTCCGCCAGGTCTTGAGGCCGATTCAAGCCCAGCTGCTTTCAGGCCTGGTGAATGGCCCCACTGGCTTTGCTGCTTCACAGGATACAGCCTTCCCACCCAAGGACCCCTCTTGCCTGGTGTGTGGCTGCAGTGGGTGCCGAGGGCCCACGTGGACCCCTCCATCAGGCCAAAGTCCAACTCTCCCAGAAGTCGTGTGAGCCATGTGGGCAGACTGGGAGGACAAAGCCCAGCCCCAGGCTTCATCCAGTCCAGGTCACTGACCCTCTGCCCACCCCATGCTAGTGAGTTAAAAATAGCACAGGGCCATCGTCTCAGGATTACCCCGAGACCATCATGTCCACCACACCTGGAGCAGCTATAACTTGGCCCTAACCAGAGCCTTGAACATGCAGGAACGTTGAACATGGACTAGAACACACTAGAATCATCCAGGTAGCTGTAAAATATCTCTTCTGCCCAGACCACACCCAGAATTACATCAGAAGCTCTGGGATAGGGCCCAAGGGGTCAGGACTTCAAACTCTCCAGGTGATTCTATTCGGAACCAGGAAGCCCCATGGTCATCTTCAGTATCCCCTCTCCTGACCTCTCCCCCTACAGCCTTCAGCAGTCCCCTGCCTGACCCTCCTTCATCTCTGCCATTAATGTAGACACTAGGTTCTCCTGATGAAAAGATACCATGAGCTCAAACATCCCTATGTTCCCTCCCTGCTGCAGAGCGAACAGTATTCTGCACACACAGCAAATCCAGTTATCTTTGCTGAGCTTGCAAAACTGCGAGAGAGCTACAAGCCTCACATTGTTTTAGCCTTGTCTTAATTTTTCAGCAAGACACTCATAAGTTCACGCAGCTGCTGTCAGAGCATGGCTGTGACACGAACAGAGGCCGCCAGGTTGGTAAGACCCCAGGGACAGTGGCCAGAACACATTTCTCCCGCTCCAGCCCATATTCAGAGGTGGCATGCCACGCATCCTGGCTGTCAGGGCAAAAACTCACTTTTACATTGCCTCTTGCGTTCTTCTAGAAGTCACTAAGAAGGAAGGTTTGAAGGGAATTGTTTGGTTTTGACACACGTTTTATTGCAAATGTCCTTGGACCTGGCCAACTAGTTTTGCGCAGTGAGCAAAGCACATCTTTTATGATCCCATCTGTCGTGAGCTGAATGGTGGCTCCAAAGAGAACGACTGACCCCTACCCCCTGGAATCTGCAGACACGACCTCCCATGGCAGATGGGGTGATAAAATTAAGGATCCTGAGAGGAGTGGCTTTTTCTGGACTATCCTGGGCATCCCTTTAGTTCTGCCAGCTCAGAGGCCACCAGCTCTCCCCAGCTGAGCAAGGGGGTTTCGGGTGGTCCTGCTTTAGGACCTGCACCCACTCCTCCCTTCCAAGGAAGGAGAGGCAAGGACACGGAGTCAGGCCCCAGGGGAGTGGAGACCTCAGTGCGGAGGCCAGCCATTTCCCCAGGTCTGTTTCATGCCATCCCCTGACAAGTCACAGCGATTAGTCGGTGGTGAAGATAGAAAGGCTGCCAGCTCTCGTGTGTTCTCCCCAGCCTCTCTTGCTCACTGAGCAGGCCATCGGCAGGCAGGACAGAGCTCTAAGACCCAGAGCCACATGGCGGTCATTCCCCCAGACCCGGACACTGAGGGGCAGCCTCTTTATCTGAATTCCCAGCACCATCAGGATGGAATTCCCACTCCTCAGTCCCCTGCGGGCCATGCCATGACACCACCTAAAGACCAAGGGCCCGTGGGACGTTCTAGAAAGACGGTGACCCTGTCTCTTCCTGTGAGAACTGCCAGCGCTTGTTCTTGTTCAGTCTTTCAGTTGTGTCCGATTCTTTGCGACCCCATGGACTGCAGCATGGCAGGCTTCCCTGTCCATCACCAACTCCTGGATCTTGCTCAAACTCAGGTCCATTGAGTCGGTGATGCCATCCAACCACCTCATCCTCTGTCGTCCCCTTCTACTCCTGCCTTCAATCTTTCCCAGCAGCAGGGTCTTTTCTGATGAGTCAGTTCTTCCGATCAGGTGGGCAAAGTATTGGAGCTTCAGCTTCCGCATCTGTCCTTCCAATGAATATTCAGGACTGCTTTCATTTATGATGGACTGGTTTGATCTCCTTGCCCAGAGCTGCCTCTGTGCTGTCTGCAGTGGGTGATGACAACACAAAGGTCGGATTTCGCTGTCCAAACTGCCAAACAAAGCAAATCATCTCTTTTGGGGGCAGTCCCTCAACTTTTTGTAATTTTTTTTTCACAGATTGATTGATGGCTACACGGACTGCGGCATGTGAAACTTCCCCAACCAGGGATTGAACCCATACCCCCCAACCCCCAGTGGAAGTGTGAAGTCTTAATCACTAGACCACCAGCGAAGTCCTTTTTGTTCATAAATTTAAAAGACCTGACAGCCCCCAAAAGGCCACAAACTCAGGGTTTGGAAAGCCATGGGGGTGGTAAAATTCATGAAGAGAAGATTCTGAAGGGGACTGATTCTCCACTCCTAGTAGAAGTGACACCCGCAGAGGTGGGAGAGGGGTAGAAAGAGAATTTTCACCCCAAAACTTCCTTTGTCTGGTCCTAAGATAAGTTTTATCTTGCTCCTTCTGCTTCTCAGTTTGCCCAGCAATGTAATGGGTATGGGCATTGTGATGAACCTTCAGGAGGTCAGGTCTGTCAGTGGCTAGTCTGTTCGGCCCCATCTCAGCTCTGGGCAGGGGCTATGGAAGGTACAGAAGATGGAGAAGTTGTAGAAACCCCTGTCTCAGCCCCGCTCTGTTTGTCTATGGCACATCATCGGTCCCAAGGACTCTATGTCCCCACCTGAGAGCAGATGGAGCCCTGCGGGTACCTGTCTTCTTGTGCCTACAAGCACCTCAAGGACCCCAACTCTCCTCCTGCCAACCTGGTGGAGGAAGACGGCCACAAGTTCACCTCGGGAAGAGAGGGCAGGGACGGCCGTCCACAGAACAGAGTTTAGACACAGCTGGGTCTACATGTGGGCTTGTCACTCACAGCCAAGAGTACGTGGTGGAAGTGACAGTGGGTGATTTCAAGGTCAGTTCAGAAAAGCCAATGCAGCGTCCATCTTATATGCGGGAGCCCTCGATTCTGAGGGTGGGGGCCTTTACGTACGGAACCCAGCTGCCCAGGCCACACGGAGAGGGTGTGCATAGTCCTGGTCGGTAGCCTTGCCCAGGTCCAGTCACCACATGGGAAGGGCAGGTCCTCACAGTGATCCAGCCTCCAGCCAAGGAGTCTTCCCCAGACTGGATTCTCCTTCCTCCCAGCAAAATGGGAGAAGTTAAGGCCTCAAATGTCAGGAAGCAGACACAAGCCATCCTCACCAGGTCCTGTCTGAATCCTGAGCCCCAGCACCTGCACATCATAAAGTGGCCATCCAAGGCTGCTAGGTTTTGTGACACAGAGGTAGAGCCCAGGTCATCTTTTATTTGCCAATGGTTTATCGCACTCGTACACTGTGGTGTTGTTCAATCACTATTTGCAACCCCATTGACTGAAGCATTCCAGGCTTCCTTGTCCTTTCCCATCTCCTGGAGCTTGCTTAAACTCATGTGCACTGATTCAGTGATGCCCTCCAACCATCTCATCTTCTGTTGCCCCCTTTTCTTCCTGCCCTTAATCTTTCCCAGCATCAGGGTCTTTTCCAATGAATTGGCTCTTCACATCAAGTGCCAAAATATTAGCCTCAGTATTAGTCCTTCCAGTGAATATTCAGGGTTGATTTCCTTTAGGACTGGTTTGATACAGTGTGCCTGGCTCTATTCTGGGCACTAGGGACACAAAGATGAAGAAAACCGAGCCTGTCTTTAAGGACACGATAGTTAATGGTGCTGTGTATGCAGGAACCAGTCCAGAAACCTAGAGGATTCTGGTGGGGAATCTAGAGAGGCTTCCTGGAAGAGGCATCTAGAAGTACAGAAAGGTGGATATTGCTCTGTTTTCTACACAGAGAATCAGAAGCTGCATAGCAGAGTTAAGAAGTTATTGGGATACAAGTTGCAGCAGTGACTGCTGAGCCTAAAATCCTACTGAGGCATGTCTGTGCCAGAGCCCACCCCCCGACACACACACCATGCTTCTCTACAACATCTGCCTCCCCTGCAAGCCTTTGCTCAGTTCCAGAAACACGCCAAATTCCTATCACCTTCTCAAACGCCCTTCCCACTGGCTAGAACACTGTTCCCACCACTCTTCTTCAAACTCAGCTATGTTTTCCCCTGGGTTGCCTCAGAAAGCATCCCCATATGCAGCCCCCCTCCTTCTCTCTGACACCCACCACACCTGCAAGCTTGTATCTGCTTGTTCACCTGTAGCCTCCCTGGATAGACTGCACACTCCTTGTGGGTGAGAACAGGACTGTTTGGTTGACCTTTACACTCTCAGTACCAAGCACATTACTGACCACCCAGCCGGCCCTCTGTAAACGGTGCTGAAAGAACAAGTCCAAAGACGAATGAATGGCCCCAGCCTTGGGCTTCAGATCTGTCCTCATCTCTGATTTGCTGATTAGCTTTTTCCTGGCTCCTAATGTCACCCCCAGTCATGAGACTACTGGAACCCATCCCCCTTAGGGACATCTCTCTGCCACTTCCTACTGGCCTTAGGAGCTCCCCCATCTATAAACACAGCCCTCCTAGACTGGGGCTTCCATCATCCACCTGGAATCACCCTGCAAACCTCTCCCCACAGGGGGCCAGGACCACCAGTTAGCAATCAGGTCAACCCCAACACAGGGCTGCATCATAGCAAAGGGGACAGTGAAGGAAGGGCTTCTCAGAGCCAGGACAAAGGAGAAAAGTCCCACAAGCCACAGAGCATCTCCAAGTGCCAGAAAGCCTCCTCCTCCAGCCTGGAGGAGATCACATGCACCAACATATTCACACTTAGACAAAGGGTTTCATCAGATTTGACAAGGTCACATGATGTCATTCCACCAAAGTCGTTCCAGAGATGACAAAATCCAAGAGCATCCAGGGAAACTGGCTTCCCTGGAGACATCAGGATGGAAGAGGGCACGCAAAGAATAGTGAACTGGTCTTTCCTTGCTTCTCATGTCAAAGAAGTGACTGGGTGGTGGTCCGTGGCTTTCCCTCGAAATGGTTTTCCTTATGCATTAACTTTGCCTTGTTTTTACCAGGAAGACCTGCAGGACAATGGCTGTGGAGGCACGTTGTGGCTTCTCTCAGCACTGGCCCCGAAATCAACATAAGGCCCAGGCTGCCTGACATCTGGGAGGAGAGATTGTGGACGCCAAGCTCCGCCTGCTGGGGTGGCCTCGGCAACGCTGCCCCCTTGGGTCGTGCCACCGTCTTAATAAACACAAAGCCCATGTGTCACATCTACATGCAGCCAGGAGGGTTTCCCACAGAATCACTCAACAGGGATGCAGATGGCTGCCACTCATCACAGCTCAGCTGGGCATGATTTCACAAGCAAACTAGGACCATCTTTCACATCCAAGGGCCCTATGTTGATTTCAAGGCCAGTGCTGAAAAAGGACACACCTTAACTCCACAGCCATCATCCTGCAGATCTTCCCAGTAAAAAGAAGGCAAAGTTAATGCATAAGAAAAACCATTTCAAGGGGAAACTACAGACCCCCCAGCCAGTCACTTCTGTGGCCTGAGAAGCAAGGGAAGGCCAGATCACTATTCTTCACTTGCCCTCTTACATGCTGGCATTGACTGAGTCGCTGATCAACAACAGTACATCAGAGAGACCTAGGATCCAGCCCTGGCCCTGCCCCTCACTAGCTGTGTGACTGTGAACAAGTGACTTCCCCTCTCTGTGCCTCCGTTTATCTTCTGTAAGATGAGGATAATAATAGTGGCTTTTTCAAAGGGTAGTGAGAAGAGTAAATGAAATAGAACTCAGTCCCCACACAAGAAGTACTCACTGAGCACCTACTAGGTTCCACACTCCATTCTAGGTGCTCAGGGAAGAAAATAGACAAAGATCCTTGCCCTCATGGAGCTTGTATTCAGGCTTGGATAGATTAACAATAAGCAGCGAGCCTAATAAATAAGTATCAATACACTCTAGACGGTGATGACTGCTGCAGACAAGAGAATGTAAGGTGAGCCAGGTGAGGAAACACGGCCACTTCGTCCTTCCTGCAGCAGCTCCCAGCAGCCTGCATCAGTTCTTCCCTTGCATGACCGAGGGGATACAGCAGAGTGGTGTTCTGCAGATTCCAGGGCAAGCTCAGAAGAAGAGTGGTAGCTGCCTTCTGGCCCCTAGAACATCCCCTCAGGGTCCCCGAGCGACAGCTTGGAGAGGCCACATGTAGGTGTGCCAGTCAACCGCTCAACTGAGCCCTGCCTCCAGCCACTCCCGCCAAGACACCAGCCATGAGAAGAAGCCACCCTCCAGACCATCTCATCCACCAGCTGAGTACAACCGAATGACCTCAATGGATGGGCACGAAGCAGAATTGCCCAGCTGAGCCTGGCCTGAATTTCTGACCCACAAAACCATGAGATACCATAAAATGATTGTTGTTTTAAGTCACCAAGCTGGAGAATGGCTGGTTACATAACAACAGATAACCAGAACTGAACAGGGATGGGGGGCTTGGGTATAAAGCATATAAACTCCTAGTCCAGCTGCCACAAAATGCACTCAGACTATATCATCCCTGTTATTATCCCACCTGGACCCAAGAGCACAGCCTGTTCAGCTTTGGTGCCTGTGGAATCCAGGAGGAGACACGAGTCCGGTTGCCTCCCCTCCTCCATTCCTTACGCCCACGTCCTGGCCTGTCCTTTCTCACTTCTCTCCACATTTCGTTCTGTCTCCACTTCATTCTCTCCACATCCTTCTTTTCTCGTCAGTCCTCTCTTCCCTCCCCTCTCCCTCCCCAGCACCTCACACCCTGGAGCCTCACACCCACTTGGAGCCAAGCCTTCCTCCATTCGTCTATGTTTCTATTTTCTCCAGGATGAAACGGGAACAAGTGCAGACGCATCCTTGAACATCCCATCAGGGAGGAGGGATGACATATGCTTTATAGAAGAAAGGAGAGCAGGCCGCCTTGATTACTCCCCTGAGAAACTTCAGAACTTGGGACATTTCAAATTGACATGAAAGAGCCACAGGCAAGGTCACTGGCAGCTATTTCCACCCAATCAGGGCTTTAACCAGCTCTTCTGTCCCCGTCACAGGATGCTCCTCACGGAGAACTTTGGCCTCTTCCTGAATTGCAAGAACAAGTGCTGCTGGTCCCCAGGCACAGGGGGATGAAGGATGCACCACAGGTGGTTGTCCTCTCCCACCTCCATGAGGCCAGAACTGGCCACAGTGGCCCCTGCTGCGAATGACCTTCAAGTGAGAGCAGCATGCGCTAACGTGGCACAGATTCCTCAGCCTGGCTGAGCATTAAAAGAATCTAAAGTGAAAAAGACCCTGATGCTGGGAAAGACTGAAGGCAGGAGGAGAAGGGGGCAACAGAGGATGAGACGGTTGGATGGCATCACCGACTCAATGGACACGAGTTTGAGCAAGCTCCAGGAGATGGCGAAGGACAGGGAAGCCTGACATGCTGCAGTCCATGGGGTTGCAGAGTCGGACACGACTGAGCGACCGAACTGAACTAAAAGTGAAAAATCAAAGTGTTAGTCACTCAGTCATGTCTGACTTTGGGACCCTATGGACCATAGCCCTCTGTCCATAGGATTCTCCAGGCAAGAACATTGAAGTGGGTAGCCATTTCTTTCTCCAGGGGATCCCCCTGACCCAGGGATCAAACCCAGGTCTCCTGCATTGCAGGCAGAGTCTTTACTGTCTGTGCCACCAAAAGAATCTAGGGAGCAGGTAACAAACGTCCAGATGCCAGAACCCACCCTGGACACACTGAATCAGCCTCTCCAAGGGTAGACTCCAAGCGGCCAACCCAGTACCTTCCTGCTGGTCTCTGAGAACCAGGAACTTTGCATCTAGAAACGACAAAGCACCAATCCCTCCCTGCTTCACAGACCAGACTTTTCCCACCCAGTTTAAGCAGCAGGGTACCTCTCAGTGGCTCCTGTACCTCTTCCTGTTGTCCCTGCTGGCTGCTCCCCTCCGGCTCCAGATGACCAGAAAAGCTGTGCAGAGAGAACCATGTGACTTTCCTTTGCCCAGCAGCTGGCTGAGCAGGTGGCCGTTGTCAAGATGGGAGCTTTCTCTTCCACTGCATCAGAGAGAATGGAGGATGTCTTGAAGCTAAGGCTCAACTCCCATCTGCTCCCCAATGTAAGTGCAGCCTGCTTTCTCTGGCCAAGAGTTGAACAACTGGCAAGGAGAGTCTGGCTCACACCTGCTTTGTGGGAAAGCTTTCACCCTTGCTGAGTCTGGTTTAGACCCCAATCCCATGGTGTGGGAAAGCTTTTTAGCAGCAGAATCGGGGTTTTATTTGGGAATCCCACACCCCAGACAGTTAACAAAGAACTACCCTGATTGACACTCCAGGTCTTCCTCGCAGCCACTCTTCTGTCCACGCATCAGCAGCTCCTGGGCCGCCTGGTGCTCACAGCTTCCATGAAACCCAGTTCTTTGCTGCCTCATTCACTCGGTGATTTCCGTGAGATTCCGAATACGTCTGAAGCTCTTAAGATGACCCAGCAGAATGGAGGATCGTGCCCATTCACCGTCTACAGTCACCCAGGAGAGACCAGAAAATCGAGCTTGGTGTGTACGTATGCACACACACATACACTGTGGGGAGAGAGCAAATTAGAAAAGATGGCGTATTCAAGCTCTCTGGCCCCACATTTTGCAAACAATGTGTAACAGGTGAGAGTACTTATAGCACTGCGCACGCCCGTCACCAGGTACTTGCTGGGCTGTGGGCTACTTGGTGCGGTCCGCCTGTATCAGCTCCACCTGGAAAAGCCCAGAAGGGTTGTGTGTGGTGATGTTCTGTCTGCTGCTATGGCTGCCGTGCCAGCCAGGAGAGAATAAACATGTCTGCAGTTCTTACGGATCCTCGAATTTTCTTTTAGCCTCTTAGCTCGCGCCTTGCCTACCCAGGGTTCATTGAACAGCACACACAGTGTGAACAGCGAGAAGACTGGCATCATAAACAGGATCAACAATACACATATGCACAGCTACCCGTTGAAGATACCCCTAGGACACACTTACCCCTGGAGGCTTGGACAGATTGTCCCCTCCCCCGCCCCCTTCCCCCACCAGAGGCAACTAAAATTAGACATGGACCTATTGGTGTTCTTGGAGATGTCTTTTAAGGATAAGATGGCCACCATCTTGAAAATCACATACTTTGTTTCAAAAAACCGCATGGGAAATGGAGCAGAGACTCTCTGGGCACTTCATACAGAAACACTTATTCCTGTGGATATGCTTTTGATATCCTCGGAGGCTGCCCCATGCCCACTGCAGCCTCTCTGTGCTGTAATTCAGGTGTCAGCACTGAGGACCCCCCTCCTCCTGTGCTTCCAGGATCCACTGGAGGCTGGAGCTGCTCTTGGTACAGACAGTGCTCCCTTCCTAGGTAGTGGGTAGATGGAGTCCCAGGCCCTGGCTGTCCTCAAGGATGTAGCTCAGTTCATCAGCAGTGAAATGTGAGCTCATCGCAGCCGTGAGAAACTGGTTTGTGTCTCACCTTCACTTCTGAGCTCAGGTCGGTATAAGCAAGTGAAGTCATGCCCAGCTTCTCCAGCTCAAACTCTCAGACTCACTTTCCAGCAATTCTTTGACTTAGTCCAGAGAAAGGAAAAAAAAAAAAAAAGCTTTTTCCCATTACCAGTGCCCTCAAGCAAGATTTGACTTTTCAGAGCTGGTCTGCGCAGGGGCTCAGAAAACGCCAGCACTGAGTAATGTATGTAGCTTGATAGAGCGTCTTCTAAAAATGGAGAAGGGGAAATCATGAGATGCCAAATGATCAAAGGTTCGTGCTTGACTAAGGTCAAGTGTGCTCACTGGACCAGCAGCAGCAGCAGCATCCTCTGGGAAAGTATTAGAAGTGTAAATTCTCAGCTGAGTTCCCACCCTGAGTATGTGCATGCTCAGTCACTGCAGACGTGTCCGCCTCTCTGTGACCCCATGGACTGCAGCCCGCCAGGCTCTTCTGTCCCCGGGATTCTCCGGGCGAGAATGCTGGATAGGGTGGCCACGCCCTCCTCCTGGGGATCCCCCCAACTCAGGGTTCAACCAGATCTCCTGCATTGGCAGCAGAGGTCTTTACCGCTGGCGCCACCTGGCTTACCAAGTCAGAAATTACGGAGCTGGAGCCCAGCCATCCAGATTTCCAGCGCCACTCAAACTTGAGGACCACTGGCTTATGCTAATGCATGGGGCAGCCTCTGACCACAGTGCTGGGGTCAAGGTGCACAGAGCTGCTGCCGCGGGACTGTGCAGTGGAGGGAGGGTAAGACCAGTGCCTGCAGCAACGAAGTACCCGGGGGGACGGCCACTGGGCAACTCAGACCAAAGTCAGGCGTCCCAGGGACAGGGTGCTAGAAGCTTCACAGTAAAGAAAAATCCAAAGAGAAGAAAGAAAGGAGGGCGAAGGAGAGAAAAGTCAAAACAGAATAGGAAAAAATTTTTTTAATTAAATTAAAAAAAAATTTTAAACAGATTGAAAAAAGAAGAAGAAGTCCAGGTAGCTCGATGTCCAGCTCCATGAGGTCCTTGGTGATTCACCGTCAGCCCCAGGAGCAGGGCAGTTAGTTCACATGGCCGATTAGCAGGGCAAGCGCAGCAGGCTGGGGAGCCGGGACACTCTCGCAGTCTCTAAAGTCTCCAGGCAAATGGAAAAACAGGAGACCCAAACACTTCCATTCTACCCCTGTCAGTAAGTGTATGCTAAGTTGCTCAGTCGTGTCTGACTCTTTGCGACCCCATGGACTCTAGCCCGCCAGGCTCCTCTGTCCATGTGATTCTCCAGGAAAGAATACTGGAGTGGGTTGGCATGGCCCCTCCAGGGCATCTTCCCAACCAGGGATCGAACCCACATCTCTTTCATCTAGTCTGCATTGATCGGCGGGTTCTTTCCACCGGCATCACCTGGGAAGCCCACTCCTGTCAGTACCAGGTAGCAAACACCTACTCTGCACCTCCGCACTGTTAGCAGGAAGGAATGTGATGTCCCAGATGGTACCGAGTTTTGATCTCTAGGAGTAGCAAAGCTGTGAGTCAGATACAGGGATTTTCCTAAGCAGACATTCCATTAAGAACCTTATGGCCCTCTCCCGTGCCCCCTCCAAAGTCACATTTCATTTATGTTCATATATGGTGTTGTTTTTAATCCTCTACCAAGTTTCTCTCAGAGCTCCCCACTTTGCAGTGCATTAGTTACCATGGGAACAGTGAGGCCCCAGCGGAATAGGCGTAGCTTAATCGATGGATGGAGAAAGTCATTTTGTGCAGTGCTGGATAATTATATATATATTCCTATATTGTATATGATATAATAATAATTATAAATATACACATGTATAATTATGAAATCTAGGACTAAAAAAAAAAAAGCTTTTTCCCATTACCAGTGCCCTCAAGCAAGATTTGACTTTTCAGAGCTGGTCTGCGCAGGGGCTCAGAAAACGCCAGCACTGAGTAATGTATGTAGCTTGATAGAGCGTCTTCTAAAAATGGAGAAGGGGAAATCATGAGATGCCAAATGATCAAAGGTTCGTGCTTGACTAAGGTCAAGTGTGCTCACTGGACCAGCAGCAGCAGCAGCATCCTCTGGGAAAGTATTAGAAGTGTAAATTCTCAGCTGAGTTCCCACCCTGAGTATGTGCATGCTCAGTCACTGCAGACGTGTCCGCCTCTCTGTGACCCCATGGACTGCAGCCCGCCAGGCTCTTCTGTCCCCGGGATTCTCCGGGCGAGAATGCTGGATAGGGTGGCCACGCCCTCCTCCTGGGGATCCCCCCAACTCAGGGTTCAACCAGATCTCCTGCATTGGCAGCAGAGGTCTTTACCGCTGGCGCCACCTGGCTTACCAAGTCAGAAATTACGGAGCTGGAGCCCAGCCATCCAGATTTCCAGCGCCACTCAAACTTGAGGACCACTGGCTTATGCTAATGCATGGGGCAGCCTCTGACCACAGTGCTGGGGTCAAGGTGCACAGAGCTGCTGCCGCGGGACTGTGCAGTGGAGGGAGGGTAAGACCAGTGCCTGCAGCAACGAAGTACCCGGGGGGACGGCCACTGGGCAACTCAGACCAAAGTCAGGCGTCCCAGGGACAGGGTGCTAGAAGCTTCACAGTAAAGAAAAATCCAAAGAGAAGAAAGAAAGGAGGGCGAAGGAGAGAAAAGTCAAAACAGAATAGGAAAAAATTTTTTTAATTAAATTAAAAAAAAATTTTAAACAGATTGAAAAAAGAAGAAGAAGTCCAGGTAGCTCGATGTCCAGCTCCATGAGGTCCTTGGTGATTCACCGTCAGCCCCAGGAGCAGGGCAGTTAGTTCACATGGCCGATTAGCAGGGCAAGCGCAGCAGGCTGGGGAGCCGGGACACTCTCGCAGTCTCTAAAGTCTCCAGGCAAATGGAAAAACAGGAGACCCAAACACTTCCATTCTACCCCTGTCAGTAAGTGTATGCTAAGTTGCTCAGTCGTGTCTGACTCTTTGCGACCCCATGGACTCTAGCCCGCCAGGCTCCTCTGTCCATGTGATTCTCCAGGAAAGAATACTGGAGTGGGTTGGCATGGCCCCTCCAGGGCATCTTCCCAACCAGGGATCGAACCCACATCTCTTTCATCTAGTCTGCATTGATCGGCGGGTTCTTTCCACCGGCATCACCTGGGAAGCCCACTCCTGTCAGTACCAGGTAGCAAACACCTACTCTGCACCTCCGCACTGTTAGCAGGAAGGAATGTGATGTCCCAGATGGTACCGAGTTTTGATCACTAGGAGTAGCAAAGCTGTGAGTCAGATACAGGGATTTTCCTAAGCAGACATTCCATTAAGAACCTTATGGCCCTCTCCCGTGCCCCCTCCAAAGTCACATTTCATTTATGTTCATATATGGTGTTGTTTTTAATCCTCTACCAAGTTTCTCTCAGAGCTCCCCACTTTGCAGTGCATTAGTTACCATGGGAACAGTGAGGCCCCAGCGGAATAGGCGTAGCTTAATCGATGGATGGAGAAAGTCATTTTGTGCAGTGCTGGATAATTATATATATATTCCTATATTGTATATGATATAATAATAATTATAAATATACACATGTATAATTATGAAATCTAGGACTTTAGGGAAATTCTGACAACTCAAGGAACCTGCTAAAGGAAACAGTCCACACAATGAAGGTAAAATGCTAGCAATATGGAACAGCCCAGCTCATTACCTAGGCCTTACATTGTAACCCGGCAAAAAAAAAAAGAGAGAATATTGGGTGAGGGACCAGAAGGTAGAACGGGAAGAACACTGGCATGGCAGATGGCAGAGCTGGATTCTTACCCCAGGCACATCCCTAAATTGGCACATCACTGCCTGGGTGACATAAACCAAGTCACTTCACCTCTCCGAGGCTATCTCTTCATCAACTGAGAGAACCGATCAAAGTGTTCTAATTCCCCTTTCCATGTGCACATCCTAAGATCCCAACTTTGCTTAGTCAACAGCCTCATAGAAGACTAGCATCTTGAGGCAAGGGTGAATTTATTCATCCACTCATTTATCCATCCAACAGTAATTTCTTAAGTATTTGTGTTCAGCCAGACTCTAAGGCTGGATAAATTCTGTAGAAAGTTGAAGTGTTAAGACCTCTGTTGAACAGTATTTTTTGAATACAGAAGTTTCATAGCATGGAAATATACTGGAACATATGCAAACATGTTTCTCACTGGTCAACTCTCTTATATCTTGAGTGCAAGCGTGCTAAATCACTTCAGTCATGTCCCACTCTTTGCAATGCTATGAACCATAGCCCACCAGATTCCTCTATCCATGGAATTCTCTAGAATACTAGAGTGAATACCAGTGTGGGTTGCATGCCCTCCTCCAGGGGATCTTCCCGACCCAGGGCTGGAACATACATCTCGCACATCTCCTGCATTGTCAGCCAGGTTCTTTACCACTAGCACCACCTGGGAAACCCTCATGTCTTAGCCGGAAACAAACACAGAATGAACCCCAAAGAACAGCTCTGCAACCTCATCAGCCAGGCATGGATGCTCAGTTCCCTGTGTCCGCTTCAACAGGCCCACTGATGCGCTGGAGTATGTATGTTTGCTATGTATGTTTGCCTCTGCAACTCAAATATCTTCGCTTAAGAGACAGTGGGTCTTGCATTTCTATCGAAAAGCTCAGGATTAAAGACACTAATTTGGTCTAGAAATTTCTCTGGGTTCTTTTTCATCCCTACCTTATCCTCTCTCCAAGATCAAAAATGAGGGACTTCCCTGGTGGTCCAGTCATTGAGATGCCACGCTTCAACTCCAGGGGCACAGGTTCAATCCCTGGTTGGGGAACTAAGATCCTGCATGCCACACACAGCCAAAAAATAGGAAAAAAAAGGAAAAGAAAGAAAGAGAAGACCAGAAGATGATGTTAAAATGATAGTCCAGATTCAAAGCTTATTTCCTGGCAGTAAATATTCTTCTATTTTCCAAGAAGGCTGTCCCAGGGTCTTCTCTCTTTTCCTTCTCCTTTTTCCCAAGGACTTTAACCCAGAGGCCCTATAAAAATCAGGTTGCCTCAACGAAGCATCACCTGCCTCACTCGGTTGCTTTGTTCTAAATAAAGATGAAGCCAGGAGTAGTCCTTGTTTATTAAGGGGGCTGTTTATGAGTTGTTTGGTGGTCGTCCATATCAGCCTGCCCCACCATCCTGCCAGATGGGAGGATTTTTTTGCATATTTTGGGTGATGCTCAAAGAGATAGAGCAACATGTGTCTCATCACAGAGCGTGTGTGAATGAGGCGAGTCCGTGAGATTTCAGAGCACCGGGCAGTGTGGACCACAACGTATGGGTCCACACCAATGCTCTATAATGAAGCACTCCCAAATGCAGTAGGTTAAAATGATGATTATTAAAATATACATTGATGTAAGTATTACTGCTCCCAAGTCTGTGGGTCATCCGAGTCATTCTGCCAACCTTGGTTGTGTCTGCTCGCTCACGCATCTGGCCAGCTGTGGGTGGGCTGATTACTCTCAGCTGGACTCCCATGGTTGTCATGATGGCCTTGGCCGAGATGAGGGAAGATGGGACTATATTTCAGGCCTAATACTCCCTAAGCAAGTCAGGTATACTGTCATGGTTACTGCAGGAGGGCAAGCCTCAATGCATAAGCTTTTACCCAGCCTCTGCTGTGTCAATCATCACATGTGCTAACATCCCATTGGTCAAATCAAGTCACATGGCTAAGCTAGGCATTGAGGAGGGGACAAAAGGCACTGCCCACAATGAGAGTGAAAAATTGCATCATCATTGCAAGTGCATCTCACATCCTCAGCACCCTTTCCACCTCCATGGATGAAGACAACGTTGACAACGAGACATTTTAAAATTCAGTTTCTTTTTTTCAAAGAAATATTTAACATTATGACTTTCATCAGTGAATACCATTGAAAATAAGCCTATATTCTAAGGAAGATGGAAAATGAAAATTTCTTGGTTAAGGTATAGATGAAAGATCTAAACAGGATCTAGCTTTAAAAAAAAAAACCTATATAATCTTGAAAACAAATAATTTATTTTTGTTTGTCTCTAGTGCAAATCCAGAATTTCCTTTGGACCCACTAGTTGGGTCTGAACGAGGAGCCAGTATCCAAATGTGAATCCTTATAAAGTCAGATATTTATACAGTTTCTAAGATTCCCATCCAACCACTGCAAATGAACTACTTTCAAAGCAACCTTCTTTATAAACTTTGGAGTAAGGATAAAATATAAGGCTTTCTCAGGGAGAACAGAAATGAATAAACCACAAGGTCTGGGTTACTTCTCCTGGATACCTGATTAAAACCAACCATCCCAACGGCCAGGCCAGTTGTGACTTTATGACACTCACATGCTCGCATGGCACCTCGCCCTCTGAGCACCAAACATCTGAATGTTCTGAGAGTTTTATAGACCAAACATTTGGATGCTAGAACACATTTTTCCATTTTCCATCTGGGAAAGAATGAACACAGTCTGAGGTTTGTCTCTCAGACTTCCTAAAAAGATGACCTTGGATGCCTCAGGAAAGGCGACAAGGCGAGTCTGAGCAGCGCACATTTCCAGGACCTTCCTTACAATTCATCACCTGAAAGATAGCCATGTCAAGTACTCCAGAGCGCTGGAAAGGAAATCGGTATCCAAGAGATAAGGATGGAATTGAGAATTCAGCATGTGCCCACTAAGTGCTGGGCACTTCTGCAACTATGGTCCTAACCTACGACATCACTGGCTCCCACTTTCCATGTCAGGAAAACGAGGCTCCTGCGGGTCATGACTCACTCAGATTCACACTGCAGCCTCAGCTGTTGCACAGACGCCATCCGTCAAGTACATAATTATATGCGCAGAGAAACCAGGTGGGAAGAGTGAACAAGGTCTCAAAGAGAGCCAGTCCCACTGCACAAGCATGAACTGCCGTTTGGGGTATATGTGTGGCCATGCACCTCTGCCTACAGCCTGGCTCTGCTCTGTACCACCCTCCAGACAAGTTACGACGCCAGAACAACCTCCCCCGGAGCAACCGTGAGCCGAGAGTTGACAGAAGAAAACCAAACCACTCCCCCACTAACCCCAACCGCCATCCTGCAGCCCTCCTGCCAGAGCAGCTACAGCTGTTGTTTAGACTCTGAGATCTGGTTCACAACAAAGTTCCCAAGAGCAAAAACTCACACATTCAAAGGGGGAAATCACTCCACTTGAGCTAATTCCCTTTTCCATTGCCACCAGCCTCACTGGGAGAATACGGAAGAGGATCAAAGTGCTGGGGTTTCAGAGGACAGGATAATTGCCTTGCAGCCCAGGACTCCCTGCTTCCTTCAGCTCAGAAGCTGACTAAGAAGCACGTGAATATGGGCAAGAAAAAGTGCCAGGTCCACACTTGGAATCAACTGACAGGAAGAACCTGTCCCCTCCAGTCTAATTTTATTTTCAACATGAGCGTGTATGTTTGTTTTGCTTCCGCTGAAGAATTGATCCTTTGAACTGTGGTGTTGGAGAAGACTCTTGAGAGTCCCTTGGACTGCAAGGAGATCCAACCAGTCCATCCTAAAGGAAATCAGTCCTGAATATTTATTGGAAGGACTGATGTTGAAACTCCAATATTTAGGCACCTGATGCAAAGAACTGACTCATTTGAAAAGACCCTGATGCAGGGAAAGATTGAAGGCAGGAGGAGAAGGGGACAACAAAGGATGAGATGGTTGGACATGAGTTTGAGTAAACTCCAGGAGTTGGTGATGGACAGGGAAGCCTGATGTGCTGCAGTCCACAGGGTCTCAAAGAGTTGGACACAACTGAGTGACTGAACTGAACTGACGTGACAAACCCTTGATCCCCGTCCTTTCCTTGCAGAAACTGCTCCTAATGTTGGGAGGGAGCATTTGCAGGAGATGACCTTTGTCTTCTAGATGGTGTCTGGCCTGAGCCATCTCAACTCCTCTGGCTGACCTCCTGGACTTTCTTATATGGAGTTGGCCTCTGCCTGCCTCATTGTCAGAGACCATGACAATGTGAAGTCACTCAGTCACGTCTGACTCTTTGCAACCCCATGGACTGTAACCTACCAGGCTCCTCTGTCCACGGAATTTTATAGACAAGAGTACTGGAGTGGGTTGCTATTTCCTTTTCCAGGGGATCTTCCCAACCCAGGGATCGAATCTGGGCCTCCCACATTGCAGGCAGAGGCTTTACTGCTGAGCCATTAGGGAAGCCTCATTGTCAGAGAAGTGAAGTAAGGTGAAGTTGCTCAGTCATGTCCGACTCTTTGCAACCGCATGGGCTATAGCCCACCAGGTTCCTCCATCGATGGAATTTTCTAGGCAAGAGTATCGGAGTGGGTTGCCATTTCCTTCTCCAGGGAATCTTCCTGTCCCAGGGATCAAACCCAGGTCTCCCACATTGCAGGCAGACACTTTACCATCTGAGCCACCAGAGAGGCTGTGATCAAAAGAGCCCACACTATCCTCAGGAATGTCACAAGCACCCAGGCACCCATCAGGCCCCCAAGACCCCAGCAGCCCTGTCCTCTGTCTGCTGACTGATCACAGGGGCATCTGTGCTCAGGGAGGTTGGCTGTGACGAATGCTGACACTGCACCCATCTCTGCTGAAGTCAGATAGACACTAGTCATTCTGAGAAACCAGGAAGGTCATGTTGCCTTTCCAAACTCCTATTTCCTGAGCTTCAAAATATATATATATACCTGACTCACAGCAGTAGGGAGAGGATTCAACTAAAAAATTAGCAAAATATTATTTCCTTTTTTCTTGAGTAGATGAGACCAAGGTGACACTGAAGAATGATGCTGATGGTTTGATCATAGTAACAGCCACCACGCAGGAGCCAGCCCTCTGCTGGGCACTGTGCTGGATGCTTCCATCCCTCCCTCCATCTCCACAACACAGCATCTTAAAGAAAGAAAATGAAGTCGTTCAGTCGTGCCTGATTCTTTGCAACCCCATGGATAGTAGCCTGCACCAAGCTCCTCCGTTCATGGGATTTTCAAGGCAAGAGTACTGGAGTGGGTTGCAATTTCCTTATCCAGGGAATCTTCCCAACCCAGGGATCAAACCCAGGTCTCCCACATTATAGACAGATGCTTTACCATCTGAGCCACCAGGGAAGTCCAAAGGAATATACAAAGCCTGGTTTGATCTGTTCTTGGAAGAAGATAATGCTTTACTCATATTAGGTCACCCCAGGGGCAACTTCCCAAAAGAGTTCATTGGGCAGATGATGCAGTAAATATGAGGACCCAATCTTTCCAGGAGTTTAACTCCTTCCTGGGACCATAGACTCCTTCTGGATTCAGAGTCAAGTGAACAGTCTGCTTTCTTAGAATGGGCGGAATGTCTGACTCCCAATGGAAATATGTCTGGACTGAGACCAACTTCCTTAGGGGATTTGGTGTCAGGCACCTACCTTGCCTTTGGCAGCCTGTCAGTCATGAGAGGGCTCTAGAGAAGTAGTTGCCTGACCTTAAGGAGTCTAGATCCATCCATCCACCCAACCAATCCCTCATCCATCCCAACATGTTTATTCAGTTTCCTTTATGTGTTTAGACCTATGCTACCTAGAGTCAGAACGGGCTGCTGCCTTCCTGGAACTTACATTCTAAGTTGAATTAACCTCAGAATATATTTACAGAACAAGGGAAAAAAGTTTAGAATCAATAGATTGGACTTCCCTCGTGGTGCAGTGGTTAGCACTCAGCATTTTCAACACCAATGCCTTGAGGACAGATTCAGTCCCTGGTGGGGGAACTAAGATCCTTCAAGACACATAGTCCAAAAAATGGCAGGGGGCGGGAACCAGATTGAGCGCTAGTCTCCCAATAGAAGAATAATTAGTTGATCTTTTTGTAAGACAGTCCAGTAATGGGTATTGAAGCCTAGAATATTTTAATTTCCCATTGATCCAGCAATGCTACTTCAAGAAATACATCCTAAGGAAATCATCATGTATGTGCATGAAGGCTTACTAATATTCTTTGCAATGTTGCTTAGTATAGTTTTAAAAATTGGAAACAACTTGCTAATGAGAGATGAGTTAGATAAATTATGGTACATTCCAACAATGGAGTACTGTGTGATCATCAAATTTATGTTCTATATATATATTGTTAAGTGAAAAGGGCAGGTTATAAAATAATGTGTAGAATAAGACTTTACTTTGATTTTTAAAAATAATATGGGATATATAGATGGATATAAATATATGAATAAAACTGGGTCAGCTTAAGGCTTTAAAATGGCTTTCATTATCAAGCTGGAATCGAAGAGTAATGTCTTTACTGAAGGTTTCTGGTGATGATGATAGTTTTTAAAAATACTTCTTTTGCCAGCCTTTCCTTTCCTCAAACCTTTGTTCCACACAACAGATAATGCTTTCCTCCCCTTTCTCTTTTTGACCTTGCTCAGGCCTCCCCCAAGACTGCCAGCCTTTGAGCCTTCATCACTCACCTCTCTCTTCTCTGTCATTGTTATTCAGTCGCTAAGTCATGTCCGACTCTTGGTGACCCCACGGATGCCTGGCCTCCCTGTTTTCTCTTCTACTCGCTAATATTCTTCTTCTAATACCCTCCCCCCTGCCCTCTCCTCCTTCTCATCCCCATCCACCTCCTCCCTCCTCACCTTCTTATTCTCCTCCTCCTTCTCTGTCTCTCCCTCCCCCCCTCTGTCTCTGTCTGTCTGTCTGTGTCCCCCAGATTCCTTCCCATCTCTTACCTCCTCTGCCTTAGAGCATCTCCACACCTCCACAGAGAGAGACCAACTTGACCTTCTCAGCTTGTCCAAATTTCTCTCCCACCAACCTCCCCGCCCAGCATAATAAAGACCTCTTGTCTTAGAAAAGGAGGGGAGAGATCCAAATACTTGGAATTTGGATTTGAGAATCCAAATACTCAATGCCTTTCCTATGTTTGTTATTAATATTGAGTGTATCTAAGCATTAAGATTTAGGGTGATTTTATTTTCTTTATTTACCTGTTCAATGTTTTCAGATTTTCAAAAAGTAAACATGTTTTACTAAATAAAGAGAGAAAAAGCTTTTCTTAAGTGATAAAATATAGTGGACGCTGTAGCAGTTAGAATTCTGATCATTTTCCCCAAAGGGATTACAAAGTCCCCTGTGAATGTCATTAGAAACCCATCCTGAAAAGGGAGCCCCTCTGGAACAGGTCCTGACTGCTGTGATGGTCCCAGGAGGCCTCCAAGAGCACCACCTTCCCATCACTTTCCTGGCATGAGTCATGACTATTCCATCCCTAGCCTCTGATGTCCTCTAGCTGACACCACAGAGCAGAGATGGGCTCCCCACAAGCCCTGCCAGAGCTGCAGATCTGTGAGCAAAATAGATATTGTGGTTGTCTCAAGCCCCTGAGTTTGAAGGGGTTTGTTCTGCAGCCATAGTTTGCAGTGCAATCGGCAAATCCTGGGCTCTCAAATTCCATGACCCCCTGAGAACCTGGGTATCCCTTCTCTCCCACTGGGTGACGGAAGGTGAATCATTCACTCCAGTAGGATTGTCTGAGGGCAGGTGGGAGCAGGGCAGAGAGAGACCACAAGGTTCCCCAACAGGACCCCTTTCTCGGCCCCCATGGTGTATCTGTTTTCATGTTTCCGAGACCCACAGACACTCCCCCATGTAGAAGCCACAAACAGCAATCTCTCTGAGAGAGTGGGACTCCACACCGAGCTTCAGGTCACAGTGCAGATGGGGTCTAGCCCTGGGGACGGCCTCCCCAAAAGCTTCCACACCAGACACGCTTGACCCCAGACGATGGCCCTGAGATGAGGATTTGAGAGCAAGTGATTTATTCAGAAAGTGATCCCAAGAGACACACAGGAAGTCAGGGAAGTGAGACCAGGGAGGAACAGCAGCAAATAACACATGTCACCAGGTCAGTTACCCTGGTGAGCCACCGGCAGGCACCCAGTCCTGCCGGGGTCACAGGAGACCACCCAGAACCTGCCTCTAAGTCATCCCATCCAGAGGAAGCTGGGGTACCCTCCAAAGCCCACCTGCCCTGTCCCATGCAAGCCTTGAGCAGCCACACAGAACAAACAGCAGACGCCTTATATAGAACAGCAAGTGCCCCAGTAGGAAGCCATCAACCCATGTGAGAAAGGTGAGTGTTCAGGGGATACAGGCTGGCATGAGTGTCTGCCGAGCTGCTGTGAGGCTGGTCAAGGCCCCAGGGCGTCCACCAAAGCAGAGTTGGCAGAGCATCACCTTCCATCCTGGCTGGAAGGGCGCACGAAGCACAGAGGCCCTGAAGCAGGAACCTGGCAAGCAGGATGGGAAGGGAGGTCAGAGGGGGAGGCTGGAGCACACAGAACCACAGTCAGGATTTACTCTGGATTTTATGCTGAGTAAAAGGAAAAGCCAGGCTTCCCTGGTGGCTCAGACTGTAAAGAATTGGCCCGCAATGCCAGAGGCACTGGTTCGATCCCGGGGTTGGGAAGATCACTTGGAGGAGGAAATGGCAACCCACGCCAGTATTCTTGCCTGGGAAATCCCAGGGACAAAGAAGCCCAACAGACTACATATTCTAGAGCTGCACAGGGTCGGACACGACCAAAGCGACTGAGCATGCACGTGCAAAGGGAACAGCCATGGTGGTGTGGAGAGGAGCAGCACAGTCTGACCTGTGTTCTTGGGAGAGTCATTCCAGCTACAAAGCTGAGCAAAGACAGTAGGAGTTGATGGCCACTTAGTAGATGGTAACAACACTGCAGACAAGCCACCGTCACCGTGGCTCCCACCGGCATGCAGGCCCCAGAGGCTACAAGAAATGGGCTGACTCCAGTAAGCTTTGCAGGTCCAGGCACCGGGGGGGGGGGGATCAGCTGATGAGTCAAGGGCACCTGGAAGCTGTTTGGCCCGAGCCCGCGGACGAGGGATTCACTGTTGTCAAGATGGGAGGGCTGGAAGCCTCTTGGGTGGCTGACAGGTCGGGAATGGGTTGGGCACCTGTCAAACATCTGAGCAGAGATGGCACGTGGTAGCTGCCCAGACATACCTGAGGTTCAGGGCTGAGTCTGGGTTAGACACGTAAATCTGCCGGTGAAAATGGATAATAATCCCGTTAAGCTGGCAGATTCCTCTGCCTCCCTTGGTAATCACCACTGGGCTCGGGACAGTTGACAATGAACCCTACTGGAAGCCCCGTAGAATTCCTGCCTTGGCCTCAGGGCAACCCCGGAGGCTTCCTTTAGTAGGAAACAGTTCCACGTCTGTTCAGCTACAATTCGCAGGCACGGGGCTAAGTTTTCACCCTCGCCACTGTTTCTCCTTTGTTTTCCCCCATTGATTGGTTGCTTGTCCCCAGCCTTGTCTCTTAGAAGCTCTCCCAGGATGGCTGACACCTCTGAGAGGCACCAGTGAGAGCCCCCTGTTCTTTCTGCTGGTGCCCTGAAGAATCAACATCCCACTGACCTCAGGCACCAGCCTTTCCATGTGGAAGCCAAGGATCCTGGGGTGGCAGCGAGGTGGGTTAGACAAACACTGTCCTTGTGCATCTCACTCAGTCCAGAGATGGGATTGATTTCCGGGATGCTCTGGCAGGGCTGGACCAGCTTCCCCTCCTGCGAAGCCCTGGGCGATGGGGGGTGGCGGAAGGATGGGACCTGGTGTTCCACAAATGAAATAGCATCTTCTCTGAACAAGTGTCGTTTGGATCCAGCCCCAGTCACTGACACCTCCCGCCCCATCTGGACCGACCTCAGGGAACCCTGCAAGCCCGCTTCTGGCATCAGAAGGAACGTGCAAGGAGTCTGGACACCCTGTGGGGTATATCAGGAAAGGACCTGGGTCTGCAACTCCTCTGTCCTTGGATCTGATGAATTCTCATGTTTTATGGGAGATTTTCTTGTCCAAAAAGCCCCAGGTTTCCGAGCAGGAACACAGTGCATCTGCCTTGAACATTTGGCCTTTGGAAACAGCCCCACGTCCAGCCTGCAAACCATGATGTAAAACAGCCGGGGCGGCTGTCCCCCGCCTCCAGCGAGATGGAGAACAAGCAGCTGGACAATACTGTCTGAAGAACAGAGAGCCAGGGAAGTGCTGGGAACACCTGCCCTACGCCCCGCGTGAGCTCCCCCAGCCTCCCACCTCCTTTGGAGAGGACCAGTGTGGCCACGGGTCCCCTGCCCTCCTAGGTCGACTCCCTCTCTCAAGAGTCCATGTCTGGGCTTCTGGTTGCCTCTTGAACAGTTTGAACTCTGGCCTCCCAGGAGTTTTAGTTTATCTTTGCAAAAAGCTTTAATCCTTTCCTCCTTTTCTAAAAGCATTTTAGGGCCCATGGGTACTGTTTACTTCAGGGAGGTCAAGTCAGGATTTGGCGTGGTGAGGAAATCCCGACTCGCTCATCCCTTTAGGGTGAGAGGGGACAGGACAGTGTGGGATTCAAAGCTCTGACAAGTGGGGAGTAGGAAAGTCTTGAATTGGTTCTGGAGCCCTGGGCTGAGGCCCAACATTTCTGAAACTCTGCTTCCTCCCCTGTAAGATGCAGGAGAGCAAATGGAACTGCTCCCCCAGCTAAGTAAGGGCCCCCCACGTGTGCTGAGGTGTATGCCCTGTACCAGCTGCACAGACACCTCTTCCCTCCCCGCCCCCAGGCTATCTCCAAGCCAGGGGCCCTTCCCGTCCTAAATGCTGGAGGGCGCAGCACCAGGGGCCCTTCCCGTCCTGAATGCTGGAGGGCGCAGCACCAGGGGCCCTTCCCGTCCTGAATGCTGGAGGGCGCAGCACCAGGGGCCCTTCCCGTCCTGAATGCTGGAGGGCGCAGCACCAGGGGCCCTTCCCGTCCTGAATGCTGGAGGGCGCAGCACCAGGGGCCCTTCCCGTCCTGAATGCTGGAGGGCGCAGCACCAGGGGCCCTTCCCGTCCTGAATGCTGGAGGGCGCAGCACCAGGGGCCCTTCCCGTCCTGAATGCTGGAGGGCGCAGCACCAGGGGCCCTTCCCGTCCTGAATGCTGGAGGGCGCAGCACCAGGGGCCCTTCCCGTCCTGAATGCTGGAGGGCGCAGCACCAGGGGCCCTTCCCGTCCTGAATGCTGGATGGCCAGCACCGTTCACAACAGCCAAGACCTGGAAACAGCCTCCAGGCACCAGCAGAAGAGCAGATAAAGAAGGAGCCGTGCATACGAATACTGTTCAACCACAGGAAGCAAGGCAATTCTGCCTCTGGCTACAACATGGATGCAGCTTGAGGGCATTAGGCTGAAACAAGCTGACAGCAAGACAAACACTGCACGTACCACTTACATGTGGAATCTTCTTTAAAAAGTCAGATTCATTGAAACAGCATTAAAAAAGTGGTTGCCAGGGACTGAGGGGTGGGGAAAATAGGAAAAGGTTGGTAAAAGGGTATAAACATCCAGCTATAAGATAAAGAAGGTGAGGCTCTGATGTGAAATATAAGGATAGAGCTGATGACGCTGTGTTGTATCATTAAAATTTGCTCAGAGAGTAGAACTTCAGTGTCCTCACACACCCAAACAGTAATTCCTAGAAACTGCTGCTGAGTGGAGGAGTTCCCAAGCAAAGGTCTCCAAACAGGTAAGGATGCTCCCAGGTCCTGCATTCCCTGCCCTCTCCCCATCTACCTCTGCACGAGATCTGGCTCTGGGAATAAGGAAGTTTCCTCCACCTCTGAGGGTCCCGCAGAGAAAATTCTTGCAACGCAAAGGGAACTCGGTGAGAGGGGTCTCTGTGGGAGAGACCGTTCCATCCACATGGCTTTGATCCACAGAGCAGACAAGGAGAGCCAACACTCTGGGCAAGGTTGGCGCCATTCCGGAGACAGAGCAACAGTCAGAAGGAAGACAGTAACGGGGGGCGCGATTCATGGAAGGAAGAGTCATTAAGTGCCCACCGAGGGCCAAGCCCCGAGGGTCCAGGAGTAGACACAACAGGGCTAGAGTCCTGGGAGCTCCTGTTCTCATGGGAGAGAGGCGGCCGGGTGGTAAGCAGTCAACAGAGAAACATGTGTCAGATGGTGAGAAGTGCTGGGGGCCTGGGGGATAAAGCAGGGGGCGGTCTGGGAAGATTTCAGCAGGAACGTGAGTTTCAGTCTAAGCCAGGAAGGAAGGGGGTCCTGCCCCAGAGGGCCAGGCGACCCGGACAAAAGTCAGGGTCTCTGTGGGGTGATGTGAGGCCCCATGCCCTCAGGGCCACCTGTCTTTCTAACATCTGGGCAATTATCATCGTAAAACTGAGGGACACTGGCTCACAGCTGTGTGCCATTTGGACAGGAGTGGTTTGGCCTGGTTTGTACATTAAGAATTCGTTCTATCCGGCTGCCTTTCCTGCAGCAGCTGCATGGGAAATACCCAAAGACAGGTTAAAACTAGGGGTTCCTGAGGCCCCCCCAGACTCTGGCTCAGTAGATCAAGACTGAGAATCTCCCTCTCACCGCCAGTCCCTGCTTACATCTTGGGAGCAGCAGACATTCGAGGGTAAGGCTGCCTCTGTCTCCCTCCAAGTTCTTGCACAAGGTCCAGCCCTGGGTCCCATTGAGAAGCTCTTCCTAATAGCCACCGTGAAGGTTAAAATGTCAGTTGCTCAGTTCTGTCCAACTCTTTGTGACCCCATGGATTGTAGCCTGCCAGGCTCCTCTGTCCATGGGATCTCCAGGCAAGACTACTAGAGTAGGTTGCCATTTCCTATTCCAGGGGATCTTCCCGACCCAGGGATCGAACTCAGGTCTCCTGCATTGCAGATGGATTCTTTACCGCTGAGCCACCCTAATAGACACAGAATTGTAGCCAATAATTGGCCTTTTCTCATAAACTAAATACTGCACGGCAATTCTATAAGATGTGCACCCTCCCAATATACACACACCATACACACGTAAAATTCATCTGGGAAAATATAACCCAGAAAATGGGCTACATCAGCAAAATGATTTTAGAAAACGCCCTTCCATCGGCGGGAGCGGCGTGTGGAGGAGGAGTGGGCACATCTCCGGGAGGGGGGCTCCCGACTCAGTTATGGGACCTTGAAATGGGCAACACTCCCCCACTGCAAAATGAGGGCTGGGCTGTAGGAGACCCAGGGTCGAGTCTGCCACTGCTTCTCAACAGGTAGGGGTCTTGCAATGAGCTCAGCCCAGCACGACCAGCCCCAGGTTTGGGCCAAGCTGCTCCCTCACAGTAATAGGTCAGATGCAGGCAAGTGTCTCACATGGCACTGACACCAAAGAAAAGAGACTCAACAGAAATGGGGTCATTGAACTCACATTCTCCTCCTCTGTACAAAGGAGCTGCCCCTAGCCTGTACTGCCGGGGGTAATGGTGACTTGCTGGGGTCAAGGCTGTAATCATGGGTGCAAAGGGCCTGGAGGGTGGCTGTTCAGTACCCAAGGCTGCTCATGGGGGCTTAGGAGAGACCAGTCCCCTCAGGGAGCTCTGATCCCTGACGGGGGCTCAGGGCCCTTGTGGGTCCGGTCTTATCTCTGATGCTTCCAAGCTGGACTTCAGTTCTATTCAGTCAAAAGCCCTCAAGGGTCTTCTACAAGGGGACCCCAGAAGAACCAAGGCAGGGTCTCTGTGCAGGTGCCTCAGTCCAGCAGGAATGCCCGCTGAAGTCCCCATAGTCAGTTCATCAGGGTGAGAGGTGCACCAGCAGCCACGCTTAAGTGCACCCATGGGCACACTGCGTGCAGCTGCCCACACTGCATGCAGTCTGATGCTCCAGGGCGGGGTCTGCACACTGAAGCCGCTGGCGCCCCTAGCCCTCAGGCCCCATCAAGATTCAGCAGGTGCCTTGTCTGACACTCAAGTTACCACACCACCCTCGACAGAGAGGAAGTTACTGTCTTGGGACCTCAGTTCTCAGCCAACACAGGTGGAACGTGGCGCCAGACATGTGCAGGAGGATCCAAGGCAAGAAGGAGCTCTGGTCTCCCCCCAATCACCCTGGCTCATCCACTGGTGATGTTGGGCTGCCCCTCCCCCCACTTCCTGCCATTGCTTCCCACCACCTTCCAAATAAGCCACTCACCCTGGAATCCTTGCCCGGGGTCTGCTTCTGGGGGATCCACCTAATTAAAGCCTGGCTATTGTTTCTCTCCAGCATTCCTCAGACCCTGGAGTCCACGATTCTCTCCTCCCCACCTTCAATGCTCCTTCTCCTCCACTGTGCACCCCAGCCCTGGATCCAGCCTCGCTGGGAGGTGAACTGCCCAGGTGATCAGCATCTCTCAGTCTGCCTCACCTGCCTGAGCTGTGGAAATGTCCAAATCCAAGCCACTCCTGAGTTTGCTCCATCCTTTGGACCTGCCCTGGAGCTGGTGTCCAGCAGGTGGAGCTTCTAGAACCAGTTCAGGGTCATGCCTGCCCAGCTGAGCCTCTGCGAGGGTCCACCACCTTAAAACCCCTGCCTGACCTCCTTGTCTTCAGCCAGCAGCCGGGGAACAAGTCCAGGTGCCCCGCCGTGGTTCCTGGTCAGTGTCCAGCCCGGGAGAACTCACCCCTAAGCCTGGTCCTCATGTCCTCAGCTCCCAGCCTCCCACCTCTCCTCACTGGCCATGACTGTGCCTCCTGGTTTGAGGGTTTTTCTGACCTGGATGCTCTGGGGGACTCTTCTCTTTGCATCTGGTCCCAGGAGAGCATCCAGCTGTGGGAACAGCAATGAAGAAGCCGGTTCTCACCTGGTGGAGGGTTTGGGTAAGTGCACGAGCAATAACATCACTGTGACATGTTCCTAGGTGGGGAGGTCAGTGCCGTGGGAGCCGGGGAGTGCACCGAGGGTGAGGTCAGTACCATGACTAAGAGCTCTCCAGGGCAGGAGTGGGAGGGAGACATGAGTGTCAGTCCAGGAGCAGCAGCTACGAAGGCCAGAGGGAATAAAAGACTCTGATGAACCCCTGCTACTGAGTGGGGAGCCTGGAATAACACCGGAGCCTTGACAATAAGTAATGACACCTCCTCCCTCCATTAAAATGAGAATTTAAATATTTAAACTTGTGGGTGGTCAGTTCACTACGGAGCTTTGTTTTCTCGCTGGAATCCCACCTCTGAGTTCCTCCCTCTGCGTCATTCCATCTCTGCAGGGGATAAGCATCATTATCCACAGAACCATTAAGAAGATGTCAGCCAAGGTGCAAACAGCCTAATTTAGCCCTCTGTGTGGGCTGCAGCGAAGCTGAGCTCTGGGGAGCTAGGGTCCGTGGCTGAGCTGTGTGCTCTAGGTAAAAGGCAGGAGATGGTAAAAGCAGCTGATAGAAGACTGCACTGCCCATCCCTGCCAACTCCCCACTCCAGGCAAAGATGGAAAGTTCCAGAAGAGAAAGCAAGGTCTCTCACCAGCTCTAGGTGCTCTAGCTCACCCCTCCACAGGGCTCTCTCATCCCCTCTAGACACTGAGTCTTGAGAACTTGCATTGATTGACTTCTTTATCATCATGCCTTCTTCGAGTCCATCAACCCAGTGGGGCTGGGGTGGGAGTGGGGAGGGTGTTTGCTGGTGGGAATACAAGGAGGGGTTTCAGAACCCGCAGAGGTGGACAGGAAGGGGCAGGAGCTTGGGGGAAGGGGCCAACTGGCGTTGGGGTGAGCCACCCTGTGAGGATTGACAGAATCTGAGACCCACTGAGGTCTGGAAGGCTGCTCTTCTGTGTGAGTTGACACTTGGAAAAGGCAGGTTTACCTACATGCCCCACCCTGACCCCTCGACCCTCCCTCACAAGATAGTTGTCCTCACACCAGTGAGGAACCTTGCACAGTCCCCCAGGCTGGTCACCTCCCCAAAGGCAGCTTCCGAGTCACTGGAGAAGGAGGTTATGGAGACGCCTTGCTCAAAAATGGGAAAGAGCAGACGGAGTGTCAGAGTCCCGGTGACTCTGGGTGCAGTCCCACCAGAAAGATGGCCCAGCCCAGGACCAGGGCTTTATTAAAACAAACAAACAAACAAACAAACTGTGTTAGTCCAAACCTCTTTAATTATCATCTGTTCTCTGTTCCACTAACCCCCGGTCCTCTGGTTGTCTTGGGGAGCAATGTGGGTGGGTCATTGTCCACGTATTCCATCCCTGCTCCATCTTTGGAAAGATGAAGTCAAGCCACATAGCACTGCCTAATGTCTATGCTTTCCAAACACTGCCCATCTCCACGTTATCCCTCCAAGCACTCCACAGTGACCCGTCTTCATGAGGGGTTCACAGGACAAGGGGGAGCCTGGGGCTTGTGTGTCAGAAGCTATGAACACCGTGCAGAGCATCCCTCCTGTGTTTGTGCTCAGAGGGCGGGGCCCAGGCCAACCAAGTGGACTCAGAAGCAGGCAGCGTTGGGAGGGAACCTAGAGCCACATCAAGCCCACTGCTCGTGCAAAACAAGGGCAAAAGCAACTTTCCAGGAAATGGGCTGGCTTTTCTGCCAGGGCTTTCCTCAGCTGGAAGTGTGTGTGTGTGTTAGCTGGCCACCTAACTTCTAACACTATGCCTTCACTTGTGCGTGTGTATGTGGACACATGTATTAATCTATTTATTCATAAATTCACACTAGAACTAGAAGATTGTCTAGAATTGCAAAGGTCTAGAGCAGGCACAGTGAACACCAGTGCAGGCACCAAATTCAGCCAGCTGTTGCTTTCCTATAGACTATGAGCCAAGAATGGTTTTTACATCTTATAATGGTTACGTTATATAAATACCTACATTGAGTCTCAGTTTTCCCCATTGGCTGGCAAAGCCTGAAGTATATCCTCTCTGACCCTTGATGAAAGCATATGTGGACCCCTCTTCTCAAACAGCGACTCTCGTGGAGTCACAGTAATAGACACAGGATCGTCAGGATCTCGGGGTGGACTTGGGGTGCACTGGCAGTCAGAAGAGTTTGTTCTAGTCCCTGATCAAGGACCTCCAGCTGCAGATCTAACATGAAGAAACCCTCGGCGTGTAAAAGCAAGATCATAGCCACACTGTTCCTGACAATAATGAATAAAAGGGAACTGAGAAGTAAATGATGGTGCATTCAAATGGCATGCTGCACAACAGGAAGAAAAATAACCTAGACCTGGATATTTGTCATTATAAGCAGATCTCAGAAACCCAGTGGTAATTGAAAAAACCAAATTGCAGCATGATCTGCATATTTTGAAACCAATTGTTTAAGTTTACAAGTAAAAGTTCAAAATAATACTATGTGTTGTTCTTGGGTACATCTGTGTGTATATGTTTATATACGGGAAGATGTCCAAGATGGACTGTAGGTATGCATACTTAACTTTGACATTATTGCCCACAGGAAGGCAGGCGAGGAAAACAGGGAGGGAGGTGAGAAGTGAGATGAAACGGTGGAGCCAAAGGAGTTCAACAGCACCAAGAGTATATAATCTTACACACTTATACTCACACTCACATACACACACACACACACACACACACACAAATGAAGGCAAATGGATAAAATGCAAGTACAAACCTTGCAAGTACAAACCAGAGGTACCTGTCTTATTATTCTTATCTCTGAATTCACAGAGTACGTTCTAAAACTACCATTGTTTTTGATTTGCTCTTTCCCACTACAATTTATTTTGAAATTCGAAGTAACTAAAGATCAGTGTGAGGTTTTTAGTCTAATTGGAAGGAACATGGATATTTAAAAATTTGAGAAACACTAAGCTGAAGCAGTGGCTTTCAATTTTTAAATCAGCTTCATCTAAATATAATTTACATGCAATGCATTTTACCCTTTTAACATACAATTCTGAAAACAAAAACACTAATTCCGAAAGATATGTGCACCCCAATGTTCATAGCAGCACTATTCACATTAGTCAAGATATGGAAACAACCCAAGTCTCCATCAACAAATGAATGGAATAGGAAGATGTGGTGTACTTATACAGTGGAATATTACTCAGTCACAAAAAGAATGAAATTTTGCCCTTTCTAGCAGCGTGGATGAAATTGGAGGGTATTACGCTAAGTGTAATAAGTCAGACAGAGGAAGGCAAATACGGTATGATGACACTTACTTGTGGAATCTAAAAAATGTAGCAAACCAGTGAATATAACAAAACAGAAGTTGACTCATAGATACAGAGAACAAACTAGCAGTTACCAGTTGTGGGGGGAGGGAATATATAGGGATGAGGAAGGGAACAGTACAAACTACTGAGGGTAAGACAGACTCAAGGATGTACAATGTGGGGAATATAGCCAATATTTGGTAATAACTGTAAATGGAAAGTTATCTTTCAAAATTGTATAAAAAATTTTAAATTAAAAAAATGCCAAATTGTATAGAGATGGTCTGAACCCACAGTACTTATTGCGCAACAAAATATTATGCTAACCAAAATAAAGTTATGTAATTGCCTTGAAGCATAAACTCGTCATCTCAAAATTATATATACATTTCCGTGAGTGTCACCAAATAGACACAACACACCCATGAAACAATCACCACAATCTAGACATTGAACACTTCTGTCTCCCAAACCTCTTATCTCTTCCAACTGACCTCTCCCCACCAGCCCCTCCCCCTGGTAAATACTGGAGAGGGTTGTCATTCCCTTCTCCAGGGGACCTTACTGACCCAGGGATTGAACCCAAGTCTCCTGCATCGAAGGCAGATTCTTACCATCTGAGCCACTAGGGAAGCCCTCTAATTTCTGAGTGGGTTTCTTTTTTTTTTTTCCACAAAACTCTTCCTTCCAGCAGACACGTGTGGGAAGCCCAGGAAGTGAGCCCTGTGAGATCTGAGCTGTGCTGGCTAAAATGGGGGAGCAGGGGTGCTGACTGAAAACTGCAGGAGCTCAGCTGTGGTTTCCTCCTCTCTGAACGTCCTTCTTGAACCCAAGCGCTGCTTTTAACACAGAGTGTTTCTCCTACTGCACATGAGAGCAGATGCCTTTTTATTATGTCTTGAATGATAAACCACCTGTGTGCTGAGAGATTTGCTGGCCCATCAATCATGGTCTGGAGGGCATTCATTCCAAGAGAACTTAGTTCCACCTCTAATGTTAGAGATGAGCATTCTGGGACCCAGAGTTGAGGAGAAAGTGAAAGTGTTATCACTCAGTTGTGTCCCACTCTGTGTGACCCCACAGAGTGTAGCCTGCCAGGCTTCTCTGTCCATGGAATTCTCCCTTCTCCAGGGGATCTTCCTGACACAGGGATCGAACCCTGGTCTCCTGCACTGCTGGTGGATTCTTTACCGTTTGAGCCACCAAGGAAGCCCAGAATTGAGGAGGCTTTGGTTAAACTCACATTGCTGGAGAGAGTGAACCAGCACAAGGGAAGGGACGTCTGGTCAATCCCATTATGGAATCAGAGGTTCTGACAACACGCCTGATCCCCTCTGACTGCATCACTCTGCCCCAGGATGTCCAGACAGACGTGTCCTCTGCCCCTCCCAGGCAAGTGGTACCCATATTGCCAGGGGAAGAACTGGGATGGGCTTCATCAGCCCAAAGACTGCGGAGGAATCCAGGATATCACTCTTCCACATGAAAAGGTGGCCAGACGTTTCCACCTTTCAGGCTCACTGGTCAAACGGGATGAGTCACAGTGCAAAGCCAATAAACACGAAATGGTCCAGCATCCTGTGCATAACAGACATTCAAATAACAGCTGTTCCACTGGCACAGAGGACATAGAAAATCACAGAGGACGTTTCTTTCCACTCTAATGACAAGGAAAGGCCAGGAAACCCAAAAACCATAATTTTTGAGTCCATCAGAGAGTTGACTGCAACCAAGTGAACTAAATACCCAAAGATGGACTCCCCTGAAGGGGACATGGGACACAATCTGTCTCACCTTCCTCAGCACATAGCAATCCCGACAGAGGTGGCCTCCCCAGAAGGTGAGGCAGCAATCACCTAAAATTCTAATGACTTTCTAGAAGTCAAGTGCAGACTAGCATGTCCAGCTTAGAATCGCTGGGACTTCCAGACACAGAGAGCTCACAGACACTCACATATTCTTTGCGCAGACTCCATGGGCAAGATGGTTACAATGAGTGTGCCAAGGTGGTACAGGGCTGCGGGTGGTGACCTGATGCTCTGCAGTCCAGGCCCCGAACCCACCCTCCTTCAGAGGAAACAAGGACCTGAAACTGCTGGAGCAGGCGAGCATGAGCACCGGAGTCAGACCCTTACCTGGCCCACAGCAGAGGCCTGCTGCTGGGACTGGGGGTGGGGGGGCGAAGGGAAGGGACAGGGAAGTCCCTCCCATCGCAACACAGAGAAACACTGCAGAGCTTGGTTTCCAAGGGCAGTAGGTGATGTGCTGGAAAACTCAGCAGTGGCCACAGGACTGGAAAAGGTCAGTTTTCATTCCAATTCCAAAGAAAGGCAATGCCAAAGAATGCTCAAACTACCGCACAATTGCACTCATCTCACACGCTAGTAAAGTAATGCTCAAAATTCTCCAAGCCAGGCTTCAGCAATATGTGAACCGTGAACTCCCTGATGTTCAAGCTGGTTTTAGAACAGGCAGAGGAACCAGAGATCAAATTGCCAACATCCGCTGGATCATGGAAAAAGCAAGAGAGTTCCAGAAAAACATCTATTTCTGCTTTATTGACTATGCCAAAGCCTTTGACTGTGTGGATCACAATAAACTGTGGAAAATTCTGAAAGAGATGGGAATACCAGACCACCTAACCTGCCTCTTGAGAAATCTGTATGCAGGTCAGGAAGCAACAGTTAGAACTGCACATGGAACAACAGACTGGTTCCAAATAGGAAAAGGAGTACGTCAAGGCTGTATATTGTCTCCCTGCTTATTTAACTTATATGCAGAGTACATCATGAGAAACGCTGGACTGGAAGAAACACAAGCTGGAATCAAGATTGCCGGGAGAAATATCAATAACCTCAGATATGCTGATGACACCACCCTTATGGCAGAAAGTGAGGAGGAGCTAAAAAGCCTCTTGATGAAAGTGAAGGAGGAGAGCGAAAAAGTTGGCTTAAAGCTCAACATTCAGAAAACGAAGATCATGGCATCCGGTCCCATCACTTCATGGGAAATAGATGGGGAAACAGTGGAAACAGTGTCAGACTTTATTTTTTTGGGCTCCAAAATCACTGCAGATGGTGACTGCAGCCATGAAATTAAAAGACGCTTACTCCTTGGAAGAAAAGTTATGACCAACCTGGATAGTATATTCAAAAGCAGAGACATTACTTTGCCGACTAAGGTCCGCCTAGTCAAGGCTATGGTTTTTCCTGTGGTCATGTATGGATGTGAAAGTTGGACTGTGAAGAAAGCTGAGCACCGAAGAATCGATGCTTTTGAACTGTGGTGTTGGAGAAGACTCTCGAGAGTCCCTTGGACTGCAAGGAGATCCAACCAGTCCATTCTGAAGGAGATCAACCCTGGGATTTCTTTGGAAGGAATGATGCTAAAGCTGAAACTCCAGTACTTTGGCCACCTCATGAGAAGAGCTGACTCATTGGAAAAGACTCTGATGCTGGGAGGGATTGGGGGCAGGATGAGAAGGGGACGACCGAGGATGAGATGGCTGGATGGCATCACGGACTCGATGGACGTGAGTCTGAGTGAACTCCGGGAGATGGTGATGGATAGCGAGGCCTGGCGTGCTGCGATTCATGGGGTCCCAAAGAGTCGGACACGACTGAGCGACTGAACTGAACTGAACTGAACTGAAAGGCAAGATCACATCTCTAATGATTAGAACAGTTCAGTCCTAACAAGAATTTCCTTCAGGCCATGTTTATTGTCATCCCCTCCTCCACTCCAAGCTCCTGGCAACCACTGACATAGTTTCTTACCTTAAATGTCTCCGTTTTCCAGAGTTTCCTAAACTGGAAGTTAAAATGTGTACAGAATTATGAATCCGACTTCTTTCATTTAGTAGAGCACATTTAGGATTCATGTATGTAGTTGTGTGTGTTATGTATTCCTTTTTATTGCTGCGTAGGATTCAATGTGTGGGCCCACCAAAGTTTGTTGATCCACTCCCCAAGTGAGGAACCGTGACCGTTGACACTTCTGTATGGTTACAAATAGAACTGCCATAAACACTCGCGTGCAAATCAATCAATCCGTCTCTGTCTCCGAGACTCACAGCCCTGACCTAAGCCCGAGGCTCAACCAGGAGAAGCGGTACACCTTTCACCTCCTGCTCTCATCATGAGCACCAAGGGACAAGCACCCAGTCTACCACTGAAGGGTGTCAAGACCACGGAGAATCAACTACACAGGTGCTCCTGAAAGCTGAGTGTAGAACAGGACCCCCCCTCACCAGCATGCCAATCGCCAACATAAAATAACAGCACCCACTGATAGAGGGCCTGAAGGAAACAAACTCAAAACCTAAGGAAACTGACTCAGCCATCCGTGCTAACTGCCTGGTGGGAGAGCCATGCCCTTTTCTGAGTATAAACACTGCTTACTTCAGTCTCTACGATCTTTCCACAACCAACATCTGGCAAGCAACCAAAAATGCTGAGGTGCACAGAAAAGCAAGCAAGAACAACCCACTGCAGAGAGACAAAACAACCACTAGAATCAGACTCAGATGACTCAGAGATGAGAACTGTCAGACATGGACTTTAAAATAACTATGATGACTACACTGAAAAAATCTCATGGGAAAATTGCACAGGAATCTAATAAATCAAATGAGGAGGTGAACTAACAACGAACTTCAGCAGAGAGTCAAAAAGGGTCAGATGGGTCATTCTATAAACATAGAATGTGATTCCAGAGATTAACTCTTTTTCTGGCCTTATCAGCAGGTTGGATACAACTGAGAAAGGAATCAATGAAGATAAGCCAATAAAAATTATACATACTGAAATCTGAAAAGAAACAGAAGAGTGAAAAAAATAGAACAAACTTGCATAAGCTGAAGGAAAATAATAAGCAGTCTAACACACATGTCATTAAAGAGGAGAAGAGAGAGAATGTAACAGAAGAAATTCTCTTTTATTCTTCATTATTAGGTTGGTGCAAAAATAATTGCGGTTTCAGACAGTAGAATTTAAATCTTTATAACTAGGCTCAAACACATCTTTATTAATCAAAATAAGAACCATTTCAATCAAGACATTTTTGCCAATGAGAAATAAATCTGTTTATTCTTTCAGTATAAAAATCCATGCCTCAGGATTTGACAAACTCTTGGAAAGCTTTTTCTGCATTGTGCTAGTTATGGAGGCATTTTCCCTGCAAAAAGTTGTTGAGATGCTTGAAGAAGTGGTAGTCAGTTGGCAAGAGGTCAGGTGAATATGGTGGATGAGGCAAAACTTCGTAGCCCAATTCATTTGACTTTTGAAGCATTGGTTGTGCAATGTGTGGTCTGGCATTGTTGTGGTGAAGATTTCAGCCCATTCTGTTGACCAATACCAGCTGAAGGCATTGTGGTTATCAGTACATCTCATTGACTTGCTGAGCATACTTCTCAGATGCAATGGTTTTGCCAGGATTCAAAGAGCTGTAGTCAGCTGGCAGCAGACCACCAAACAGTGGCCGTGACCTTTTTTTTAGTGCAAGTTTGGCTTTGGGAAGTGCTTTGGAGTTTCTTCTCAGTCCAGCCGCTGAGCTGGTCATTGCTGCTTGTCATATAAAATCCACTTTTCATCGCATGTCACAATCTGCTTAATAAATAGTTGCTGTTGCATATAATATGAGAAGACGACGCTTCAAAATGACAATTTTTTTTTTTTTTTTGCAATCAGCTCATGCGGCACGCAATTACTGAGCTTCTTCACCTTTCCAAAAGCGTCAAATGCCAAATGACTATACAGTGGTTGACACTGAGTCCTTCAGCGACTTTTCTCATAGTTGTAAGAGAGTCAGCTTCAGTGATGGCTCTCAGTTAGTTGTTGTCAGCTTCCAGTGGCCAGCCAGCCGCTGCACTCCTCGTCTTCCAGGTTCTTGTCTCCTTTCCAAAACTTCTTGAACCGCCACTGCCATGTAGGTTTGTCAGCAGTTCATGAGCCAAATGCGTTGTTGATGTTATGAGTTGTCTCTGCTGCTTTACAACCTATTTTAAACTCAAATAAGAAAATCACTCAAATTTGCTCTTTGTCTAATATAATTTCCATAGTCTCCATTCAGTTCATTTAAGTCATTCAGTTGTGTCCGACTCTATTGTGACCCCATGGACTGCAGCACACCAGGCCTCCCTGTCCTTCACCAACTCCCAGAGTTCACCCAAACTCGTGTCCATTGAGTTGGTGATGCCATCCAGCCATCTTATCCTCTGTCATCCCCTTCTCCTCCTGCCTTCAGTCTTTCCCAGCATCAGGGTCTTTTCAAATGAGTCAGTTCTTCGCATCAGGAGGCCAAAGGATTGGAGTTTCAGCTTCAACATCAGTCCTTCCAATGAACACTCAGGACTGATCTCCTTGAGGGTGGACTGGTTGGACCTCCTTGGAGTCTAAAGGACTTTCAAACGTCTTCTCCAACACCACAGTTCATAAGCATCAGTTCTTTAGCACTCAGCTTTCTTTACAGTCCAACTCTCGCATCCATGCATGACCACTGGAAAAACCGTAGCCTTGACTAGGTGGACCTTTGTTGGCAAAGGAATGTCTCTGCTTTTTAGCATGTTGTCTCGGTTGATCAACTTTCCTTCCAAGGAGTAAGCATCTTTTAACTTCTTGGCTGCAGTCACCACCTGCAGTGATTTTGTTTCCACTGTTTCCCCATCTATTTGCCATGAAGTGATGGGACTCGATGCCATGATCTTAGTTTTCCGAATGTTGAGTTTTAAGCCAACTTTTTCACTCTTCTCTTTCACTTTCATCAAGAGGCTTTTTAGTTCTTCACTTTCTCCCATAAGGGTGCTGTCATCTGCATATCTGAGGTAACTGATATTTCTCCTGGCAATCTTGATTCCAGCTAGTGCTTCATCCAGCCCAGCATTTCACATGACGTACACTGCATATAAGTTAAATAAGCAGGGTGACAATATACAGCCTTGATGTACTCCTTTTCCTATTTGGAACCAGTCTGTTGTTCCATGTCCAGTTCTAACTGCTGCTTCCTGACCTGCATACAGATTTCTCAAGAGGCAGGTCAAGTGAGGTATTCCTATCTTTTTCAGAATTTTCCATAGTTTATTGTGATCCACACAGTCAAAGGCTTTGGCATAGTCAAAGCAGAAACAGATGTTTTTCTGCAACTCCCTTGCTTTTTCCATGATCCAGCGGATGTTGGCAATTTGATCTCTGGTTCCTCTGCCTTTTCTAAAACCAGCTTGAACATCTGGAAGTTCATGCTTCACATATTGTTGAAGCCTGGAGAATTTTAAGCATTACTTTACTAGCGTGTGAGATGAGTGCAGTTGTGCAGTAGTTTGAACATTCTTTGGCATTGCCTTTCTTTGGGATTGGAAAGAAAAAATGACCTTTTCCAGTCCTGTGGCCATTGCTGAGTTTTTCAAATTTGCTGGGATATTGAGTGCAGTACTTTCACAGCATCATCTTTTAGGATTTGAAATAGCTCAACTGGAATTCCACCATCTCCATTAGCTTTGTTCGTAGCAATTCTTTCTAAGGCCCACTTGACTTCGCATTCCAGGATTTCTGGCTCTAGTTGAGTGATCACACCATCGTGATTATCTTGGTCATGAAGATCTTCTTTGTACAGATTTTCTGTGTATCCTTGCCCCCTCTTCTTAATATGTTCTGCTTCTGTTAGGTCCATACCATTTCTGTCTTTTATTGAGCCCATCTTTGTATGAAATGGTCCCTTGGCATCTCTAATTTCCTTGAAGAGAGCTCTAGCCTTTCCCATTAGATTGTTTCCCTCTATTTCTTTGCACTGATCATTGAGGAAGGCTTTCTTATATCTCTGTGTTATTCTTTGGAACTCTGCATTCAAATGGGTATATCTTTCCTTTTCTCCTTTGTTTTTTGCTTCTCTTCTTTTCACAGCTATTTGTAAGGCCTCCTCAGACAACCATTTTGCTTTCTCGCATTTCTTTTTCTTGGGGATAGTCTTGATCCCTGTCTCCTGTACAATGTCACAAGCCTCTGTCCATAGTTCATCAGTCACTTTGTCTATCAGATCTAGTCCCTTAAATCTATTTCCCACTTCCACTGTATAATAAATTTAAAATAAACAGCAAGTAATAAATCATCAGCAAAAAACATAAAGTGAGAAATCTGCCTTAGAATGATGGTTAACATAATCACATTTATTTAGAATGTATTCCAATATTAAATGGCAAATTTCAACAAACTGCTATTACTTCTGCATCAACCTAACAATTTTTTTTCTCTGCCTTCAAATTTCTATGTTTAGACTTCAGCAATTTGACTATGGAGTGTGTGTGTGTGTGTGTGTGTGTGTGTGTTATATTTTTCCTGATCTGGTTACACCAAGCCTCTTGCTTGTGAGCTTTCATTAATTTTAGACAATTCTTGGTTGTTATCTTTACAAATATTTCAAGTATTTGGATTTGCTTAAAGAAATGAAGAGTGAAAAATCGTAGAACTAAAGGCAAATATGGAGCACATTTTTTATAGAATATTTTTAGTCTCAGATGAGAAAATACCTTAAGTTGGTAAAAGTAGTGCTAGGAGTAAACAATAGTGCTGGGTCTTCTAACTAGTTAATTCTTTTCTAGACATCCAGTCCATCACCTAACCCACTGCTCCTGTCTCTTCTCAATAAGTCCAAGGCCCCACTTCTTCTTATGGTTCAAGATATCATCAGAGGTTGTCCCTGTTGAAAAGGAGAGGAAGCCTCCCATCAGGTCTGCTCAGCCGACCCCTGGTGCTAACCTTCCGGATGGGCAGCTTCTTGAGAGCACAGACTCATCTCCCATGGACAGCATCACTCCTCAAGCCCACGCCACCTGTGTACCCACTCTTCCCCTCTAGAACCTTCGATGGCACTTTAAGACCCTCCTAGGCCAGCACAAGGTCAGCCAGGATGGCAGCAAAGTCCACATCCCAGGAACTACCAACAACCATGGGGGCATGAGAGACCAGTGGTGAGTGTCCTGACCTCCATCCTTCAGGGGAACATTCTCCGTGCTTCTCACACATCTTAGCAAAATCGAGCTCTGCTTCTTACAGAAACACTCTCTCATTTTTTGTTTTCAGTTTTTAATACACTCTCATTTTGATTCTTTCTCCTCCCCTGTCTCACCCTCCTGCCTCCTGGGATGACCTCGCAGAAAATCACCTGCACCCAGCTGTGGTCTCAGGCTCTGCTCTGGCCAAAACAGACTCCATATTGATGACTCAGGACCTCGGCGTCTTCTGGCTTCATCAGTCCATAAAGAGCGTTTTTCATTGCCCCAGTCTCACCAGGGAACAGCCGCATGCGCCAGCAAGAACCACTTGACTTGCTCATCTGAAGAAATGAGCCAGTCGCTCATTCCAGGGAGAAGGGGGCTGGCACGGTGAGTGCTGCCCTCCCAGGGACCAGTTATTGCTTTGCATTCCTTCCACTGACATTAATGCCCAGAGGAGCCAAGAACATGTGGTCGCGGAGCCAACTGTCCTAAGTTATCTTCTGCACACAAATACACAGTGCAGCGCCTAAAAGGGGGAAATCGAATCGTGACAAATTTATGGCAGGTTTCGGACCTGGACTGTCCTCAACCCGTCTTTCTGTGCTTCTCAAAGTGGAGAGTCTGGGCCAGTGCTCCAGAAGCCAGTGACCCCTGTGACTGAAAGCAGGTCCTTACCATGACAAGCCTGGCAGCTCCGCGGGCAGCATGGCCAGCCAACACCTCCTCCCTCTCAGTGCACTCTGACCCCTGCAGTGAGTCACTTCTCCTCGGGAGCCTGACCACCAATCCATCAGAGAAAAAAGACAGCCTTCTCCCTTTTAAGAACAAAACATCTTCTCAAAGCACTGGACTCAGGGCTGTTCAGAGACTCATGGGGGATTCCCAAGGAAACCAAGGGACAGCTTAGAGCTTTGCAACTCCTGCAACCCCAGGCTAAACCCCACTGAGAGCCACCTGTGTGCAAATAATGTACCAAGTGAGATTCAGAGATGAGGAAACCCAGGTCCTACTCTCAGTGAGTTCAGTCTAATGAGACAAAAGACAGCTAAGAGCACAGGAAGGTGATGCCCTCAGGCTTTTCCAAAAAGAACTCAACTTCCTTTAAAGTTCATGAAACAGCAGAGGATTGAATTGTGATACGTGCTATAGGGCATAACTGTGGAACCAGATTTCAAGCGGAAAACCGAGTTAACAGTGCCTCAAATCCAGAAAGAGCAAAACTAAAAATCACTGAATTTAGAAATAGTACCAAGTTAGAGGGCTTCCCAGGTGGCACTAGTAGTAAAGAATCTACCTACCAATGCGGGAGCCACAAGAGACTCGGGTTTGATCCCTGGGTCAGGAAGGTCCCCTGGAGGAAGAAATGGCAACATGCTCTAGTATTCTTGCCTGGAAAATTCCATGGACAGAAGAGCCTGGCGGGCTATAGTCCACAGGGGTGCAAAGTGTCAGACACAACTGCGCGCATGCACACACACACACACACACACACACAACCCTAGTTGCTGCTGCTGCTGCTAAGTCACTTCAGTCGTGTCCGACTCTGTGTGACCCCATAGACGGCAGCCCACCAGGCTCCCCCATCCCTGGGATTCTCCAGGCAAGAACACTGGAGTGGCCTGTAGGAAGTTTACAAACTGGGAGCTTTCAGATTTAAAGCTGATATGATGCTCAAGGATGTGATGCTACAGGATGGTTTATAAAGTGAAAATGAGGTGAATATTTACACTCCTTTACAAAGATGGGTGAGGACGGCGGGGACTTATGGATGGCAGGGGACTGGTTTAAAGTGATTCTGTCATACCCTTTTAGGAGGGTGACTGAAGTTTCTTTTATGATTATCAGAGACGTTTATAAGAAATAAGCCAAGTATAAGCTAGATTCAGTTCTGCTTATGTGGCTCATAGGAATTCTCAAGTCTGCTCTCCTTTTAGTGTCTCATTTTGGCAATGGATATGGACACTAGAGGCATGTAGACCAGGGAGAAACGTGGTGAAGGTCCGAAGTGTGTTTTTTCTTATGGGAAGAGAAGCCCTGTCTCTGAGTTCAGCTCAGGCTCCTGGGAGGCCTCCACCTAAGAAAGCACCTCCTTCTATACAGTGGAGCCAGAGTCTGTCTTCTGCTGCAGGCCCTGGACTGGCCTTCAGCATCCAGGGAAGCAACTCACTCAGTGTAGCCTAGGGACCAACACAGGACCCCAGACATGACATTACCTTTAAAAGCCATGAAACTCCTTAAAAAATGTGAATCTGAACCCCAGAGAGATGCTGTGATTAAAGACGGGATGAGAACTGGACATGGAACAACAGACTGGTTCCCAACAGGAAAAGGAGTACGTCAAGGCTGTATATCGTAACCCTGCTTATTTAACTTATACGCAGAGTACATCATGAGAAACGCTGGACTGGAAGAAACACAAGCTGGAATCAAGATTGCCGGGAGAAATATCAATAACCTCACATATGCAGATGACACCACCCTTATGGCAGAAAGTGAGGAGGAACTAAATAGCCTCTTGATGAAAGTGAAAGTGGAGAGTGAAAAAGTTGGCTTAAAGCTCAACATTCAGAAAACGAAGATCATGGCATCCAGTCCCATCACTTCATGGCAAATAGATGGGGAAACAGTGGAAACAGTGTCAGACTTTATTTTTGGGGGGCTCCAAAATCAATGCAGATGGTGATTGCAGCCATGAAATTAAAAGACGCTTACTCCTTGGAAGAAAAGTTATGACCAACCTACATAGCATATTCAAAAGCAGAGACATTACTTTGCTGACTAAGGTCCGTCTAGTCAAGGCTATGGTTTTTCCTGTGGTCATGTATGGATGTGAGAATTGGACTGGGAAGAAGGCTGAATGCCGAAGAATTGATGGTTTTGAACTGTGGTGTTGGTGAAGACTCTTGAGAGTCCCTTGGACTGCAAGGAGATCCAACCAGTCTGTTCTAAAGGAGATCAGCCCTGGGATTTCTTTGGAGGGAATGATGCTAAAGCTGAAACTCCAGTACTTTGGCCACCTCATGAGAAGAGTTGACTCATTGGAAAAGACTTTGATGCTTAGAGGGATTGGGGGCAGGAGGAGAAGGGGACAACAGAGGATGAGATGGCTGGATGGCATCACTGACTCAATAGACTTGAGTCTGAGTGAACTCCAGGAGTTGGTGATGGACAGCGAGGCCTGGCATGCTGCGATTCATGGGGTCGCAAAGAGTTGGACATGAACTGAACTGAACTGAGAGTTGACTCTCCTAAAACCCTCTTGGCCTTGTGGAAAGCTTCTCCGAGGCATCCTAACATGTTCAGCTATATCACTTGGGCTTCTCCAGTCTTGAAAGATGTTCCAGCCATGATCCTTATCTCAGTACATTCTCAGGCTGAATTGAAGATGAGGCAAATTCCTCAAAGCTTCTGCCTAGAGAGGTAGGGACTGACCTTAGTGACTGGCTGTCCAAAAGAATAGGGCAAAAATGATGTTCTAACGATTCTGAGCCTAAGACATCTTGCCAGAGAAAGACAAATATCTATATTGCTTATATGAGAATCTTTTTTAAAAATTGTTACAAATGAACTTATTTTCAAAACAGAAACAGACTTACAGATTTAAGAGAATTAGCTGATGGTTACCAGGGGGGAAGAGAAGGGGGTTAGGGAGTTTGGGATGGACATGTACACACTGCTATATTTAAAATGGATGACCAAGAAGGACCTACTGTATAGCATAGGGAACTCTACTCAATGTCATCTGGCAGCCTCGATGGGAGGGGAGTTTGGGGGAGAAAGAATACATGTATACGTATGGCTGAGTCCCTTTGCTGTCCACCTGAAAATAGCACAACACTGTTTACCAACTATCAGTTCAGTTCAGTCGCTCAGTCATGCAACCCCATGAATCGCAGCACGCCAGCCCTCCCTGTCCATCACCAACTCCCGGAGTTCACTCAGACTCATGTCCATCGAGTCAGTGATGCCATCCAGCCATCTCATCCTCTGTCGACCCCTTCTCCTCCTGCCCCCAACCCCTCCCAGCATCAGGGTCTTTTCCAATGACTCAACTCTTTGCATGAGGTGGCCAAAGTACTGGAGTTTCAGCTTCAGCATCAGTCCTTCCAATGAACACCCAGGACTGATCTCCTTTAAGATGGACTGGTTGGATCTCCTTGCAGTTCAAGGGACTCTCAAGCGTCTTCTCCAACACCACAGTTCAAAACCATCAATTCTTCAGTGCTAAGCTTTCTTCACAGTCCAACTCTCACATCCATACATGATTACTGGAAAAACCATAGCCTTGATTAGATAGACCTTTGTTGGCAAAGTATTGTCACTGCTTTTGAATATGCTGTCTAGGTTGGTCATAACTTTCCTTCCAAGGAGTAAGCGTCTTTTAATTTCATGGCTGCAATCACCATCTGCAGTGATTTTGGAGCCCCCCAAAAATAAAGTCTGACACTGTTTCCCCATCTATTTGCCATGAAGTGATGGGACCAGATGCCATGATCTTCGTTTTCTGAATGTTGAGTTTTAAGCCAACTTTTTCACTCTCTTTCACTTTCATCAAGAGGCTTTTTAGTTCTTCTTCACTTTCTCCCATAAGGATGGTGTCATCTGCATATCTGAGGTTATTGATATTTCTCCCGGCAATCTTGATTCCAGCTAGCACTTCATCCAGCCCAGCGTTTCTCATGATGTACTCTGCATAGAAGTTAAATAAGCAGGGTGACAATATACAGCCTTGACGTACTCCTTTTCCTATTTGGAACCAGTCTGTTGTTCCATGTCCTGTTCTGTTGCTTC